>PYFS01003886.1:0-74941 GCA_003671545.1 Ophiognomonia clavigignenti-juglandacearum | reverse complement strand
CCCGCCCCGCCGGGGGGCACACAATACCTCTCTCGGGGGGGGGGGGGGGCGCGGGGGGCGGGGGGGGGGGGGGGGGGGGGGGGGGGGGGGGGGGGGGGGGGGGGGGGGGGGGGGGGTTGGCCTGATGCTGATAACCAGTCTGCGGTCGATGACCTTTTGGTGTGTCAGCCGGAAGAATCTTGTGTCTTTCTTGAAGGCACTTTTACATGAGCCTGCGATACACAGGCTCTTGCTGCGCAGCCTGCGCTTGCCAACCCGACCTTCCCCTCACCACTCACTCCGTGGAGTGGGAACCTCACAAGACGGCCCAGAACACAAAGCAGATGTCGCAAGGATCGTAATGCTAGACCGGCTCAAGATTTGGTACCTTCTTTCGAAGCGTGGACGCCAATTGTTGTGACGCAGAGCCCGGGAGTGAAGGTTTCGAAGAGAAGTGATAAAAAAAGATCAGCTTCAAGTTGTGATAGCCATGACAAGTGCGATCTCCCTGACACTTGGATGGGCGGTCGTCGAAAGTGGAAATGTGGGTGGATCCCCCGGCTTACAAGGCTACGTGCCGCTATTCCAGATTGGGCCCAGAGCCATGGATGTGATTGGTTGCTGCAGACAGGGCTAGCCCTAAGTCTGGCAGCTGCCTGGGTCGGATATTATGCATTATTCGGAGAGCATTGGAGACAGTGCACGATGACTGCAGATGCTGAGATTCTCATATACACCTGGGAACTGCTTGAGTGTGAAGTTGTCTCCCTAGCGACCTCCGTGCCGCCGGTATTGCATCTTCTCTCTCCCCCCGCCAAACGCTATGAGTCAGTCTTGCGAGGATTGGTTGACTTGGGCTAATCTCTAAAGCTTCTTGACATATTCCACAGGACCCACGTATACCTTCCGAGCATGAAGCATGTAGTACAGCAGCGACCCAACTACTACCACACCATAAATCAAGATATTCCAGTTCATATAGGCCGGCGAAGGGTTCACAACCGTGGGAAAGAAGGAAAACACGAACGCGATGACCAGAAACACCTCGGCGCTAACCTTCACCCATAGTCCCCATCTTCCAAGGCTGAATTTTGAGGGCAACATCGGCTGTTGTGTAATTCTTCGCCATATCATACATCCTATCGAAACCATATAGCTCGATAGAAGCGCGGCTGTGGCTAACGAGGTCATAGCGTTCAGTGTCATAGCTTAGCCAATGTTTGTGAGTGACAGAAGTGATGTCGTAACGATCGTGGTAAGAATAGAGTTGGTTGGGACGCGCATTCCAGGATGGATATCTGAACCAGATATAACAATGAGTAAATATGAATAGAGGAGCTTTCGCAGTGGTAAACAAACAACTTACATGACAGCCACGAGCTGAACGGAACTCCATGGTCCCTTGAGAAAGCCCACTGGGAAAATAAAAATGAGTTTGGGCTCACGCAATCAGTCGAAAGAGATATGAGGTAGGACTCACAAGCTGGCGTGATGATGAAGCGATAGTTGTCAAGTTGATGGCTCCTACGATGGCCACAACAAAAGCGGCCATCGCATTGGCTCCACTTAAAGACTGTGTAGCGTTGTAAAAGACGGCCAAATACGGATATCCTGTCGGGCTGGCAAGAACGTCGTCCATGTCACCAATACAAAAAGCGATCGTGATGGCCATAATCCACCCTTTCCCGATGTTCGTCAAGTCCAGCCGCCGTGGCGTGTAGGATGAGAATTCGAAATTGCTTGGGCTGGGGACTTACCTAGCGCTCCGTTGACAATAATCGTCAACAACATACTTCGAGGGATGTTTTTGCCCGCATCTCGAATTTCTTCAGACATATGAACGACGGAATCAGCCCCGATGAGAGGCACTAATTATTTGTGAGCCTGGATTTTTGGGAGCAGGATCGGCGCACTTACTGATTCCACCATTGAAACCGACAAGAGCACTCAAACCCAGATTACCCCAGCCGCCGTTGTCCCCGAAATCAGTGAAGACTTCCTTTGCAGAGGCGTGGGGCGCCGAGACCCACAAAGTGACGAGAATGCCGAAAAAGGCGAATACGTGGATAATCAGAGTCATAGCTTCGATCATGGGGAGCTTTCGAGCGAGAAACGTGTTGAAGCCAGCACCAAAGGTCGTAACTGCAATCGTGAGCAGCGTGCCGTGCCACGCTTCGTACACGTAACTTGGGTAGTTCAACACAAGGAGCCCCTGGATCTGCGTTCCGGCGACGTAGGCTGCAGAAGCACTACACATCTGCTAGCCTAGAACGCAGAGCCAGCCAACGATATAGCTCATGACTTTCTGGTATCTAGAGGGAGCAAATTCGGACACCCAATGATACTGCCCACCGGACGTTCTGCAGACTGGTCAGTCACGATTGTAAGTGTGTTCTCAGACTGGAAATGCTCACGGTGCCATGGAACCCATCTCAGCGAGAGATGTGTTGATCAAGATGAAGCCCATCCAACTGATGAAATAGATCCAAACAAAGCCCGCTCGGCCACCATTTTCGAGGCCAAGAGCGGATACCCTGAGCGAAAGCGCAATATGTCAGAAGAAATAACTTGATCAGGCACGAACGAGAGGGGGCGCTCTGAGCTGCAACGAACCTAGGAACTTACGCTAAGACAACTTCCCAGCTGGACATCATAATCATTGAAAATCCGAAAATAGAAGCGAATCCGAAGTCTCTCTACTAACAAGTTAGCCGGGCCCTCAGAATTAGATACTTTGCAACTACTCCAGTAGGAGCGTGACGAGGAAACGCGCTTTAAGTTGTTGGAGCTTTCCCATTCGCTCCATATTCAGGTGGTCGTCGTCCCTCCCTGGATCATGGTGTTCGGAATCGGTCGCATGGACATGACCCACGAGCGTAATCTGCTTCGACGCCATGGCCGTGTTGATAACGCAAGTGGTTTGTGCCTCAGGGAGGAATAATAACCAAGCTGCGTCACTAATTGGGCGGGTATACCGAATGGACGTCAAGGAGTGGACAAAGATCTGAAGGAAGTGTACGTAGTTTTAACAGAGAAGGAAGAAAACCCAACCGTCAGGTCAGCGACGAACGGCCAGAACACGAGGACGGGTTTTCGAGACTCAGTTGAAGGAAGATAAAAAGACAACAGGTGCTCTGCCTATTGAGTGATACGTCCTCCGGGGTCCAAAAGGAGTCAACCTACAGAACTGCTGATAGGAAGCGAGGGGAATCATCAGTATCTTCCAAGGTGTCCTGAAGAGCTTAGTAAAGTACCATACTGTGTGGGCCTGACTCGACGGCGTCGGGCGGGCTTTCGCGGAATGCTCCATAGCTTTACATACTACCAAGGATCAATGACATCCACTTGTTCACTGGGTCCTAGTCCATACGATATAGGTAGGTGGGTTCGCAACGGGCAGATATAAATAGGCGCCTTAGTATTCAAGAACACAAGACTTTGGCCACTTTGGTCACTTTTCCTCGGCGCTCGTGCGTGTGATCTTAGAGCCAAGGGTGGTCTGCTGGTGGAGCTGGTGGAGATGCATACCAAACGGCGCGCAGAGACCCCATGTCTCATCGAGCACTACAACTCCCAGGGATTAATATTACACTTTTCTCCACAGGCAAAGCGTAAGAAAATGTGCGGGAAAATTGGTGGACTTGCAATCAAGGTATTGGCATGCAGATCCGGAACTTAAAGCGCACCCAAATGTTGTATGATGGGGGAAGTCCTCAATTGTGGGCCACGCGGTGGCGAAGTGTAATATTAATCCCTGGGAGTTGTAGATTTCGCAACGAACCATGTGCTGTAAGATATTGTGTACAGAGTTCCGCTCTGGTGAACCCGCTGCGCGTCCCCACTGACCCACTGTGATAGCGTTGCAGCCTCTGATCCCACCCAGCACCCGGGCTGCCGGGACTGCTGTGCAAGCATAGGACTCGCCCGCGGAGCAGATCCGCAGCCAGGGGCGAGCCAGACTGTCGGGTCAAGCGGGTCAAATGGGCATAGTGGCTGATAAGAGAACCCCACTATTTGTATGCTTCTCAGGCGGCAGGATGTAATCCACCGGTCGCTTTGCAAGACGAAGAAGGGCCCTGGACTTGCATTGCAGCCCCACGGTCCCAGCGCCCGTGGACTAGGAACGCGTTTTCCGGGACAGCGCCTATCAGCTCGACTGAGGGGAATAGCCTGGAAAATAAAGGAACCTCACCTGTAAACCGTCGGTTATTATGAGAGAAACTTGGAAAGAAGACAGAGGAGCTGCAATTTGTGTCGACGTGGGATTGTGGCACGACCGAGCCCGGACGGCTCGTGCAAATGTTTCTGACTAAAAGGCTTCCACAATCATCCGATGGTCCAAGGCCTACCAGTAGCACTGCTCTTCCGTTCATGAGATCTAACCGGGCTTGAACCAATCGTCTCAGTCCCGATGTGTCCTGGGCATCTTCCACCAGAAGTCCCATTCACCCACATGTGCGAGAGGGTTTCCTTCTCCCTGAGTTGCAGACCCATACTGCCAATCGAAGCCGCAATTCTGATATATTCCTTTTTTTTCCTGCAGCAACATTGACAGATGCACACACCCCTTCCTTGGCTGCCGTATCGAGACCCCATCGCACGAGCTTCTTGCCGATACACTTTCCCTGGAACTCCGGATCGATCGCTGCGCACTCCAGGAACCAAGATTCCGCCCGGTCCCCTTTCCACAAGTAACCCTCCTTAAAGAAGGCGTGCGACTGGTCTAGAAGGTTGATATAGTGTGGATCAGCCGCTCGGTTGGGATATATTACTGCATGAAGCTTCATTGCTTGTACCATGATACCCTGTAATGCATTCCCTGTCGATGCGCAGTCAATATCTACCCATTCGAGTGGCACATAGGCAGTTATAAGTACTAATGCAACATACTGGGGTTAAAGCACTGAAGATCCATGGCTTTGGCAGTCTCGTCGTTCCCTTTGCGGATCCAGTGAGCATATCCAGCCACACGATGCTCCCTGCCGGTAGACGCGTCGATCTCAATGGCAACCAAGAAGACGCTGCGCCAGTCCCAGTAGAACTTTCGAATTTGACGGAGCCAGTACAAATCATTGTCTTCAGGATACTTGTGTCTGAGCGGGCTATGTTGTGTAATTAGCATTCCCCCCTGTCACAATCAATGGCAGTGAACAACAGCCCTGCCTAAAATAGACAAGTTTATTGAAACGTACTGAAGTAGCTGTCCCATTGTATAGTTATCCCAGTGCGCTTTGGTCATTATAGGCGCAATTCCGGGAATGTCGTCAAACCTCGCGTTGCGTATGATAATTTGGCGTTCCGCCATGTTCGGTTCTCGTGTCCTTTGGCTCGGAAAGTAGCCCTGGAGCATTTCAGGTAAGGAAGCCGGCATGCAAACAAAACAGGCCTCGCACCAACATATTATCTCGTAGGTATATATGAGATTATCAGTCATTCGCCTAGGGTCTACCTGCAATTTTCATGGATCGGCGTTTGCATTCCAGGTTATCTGCGAGACGCTGTGTCGCTCTCACCTCGGCTCTTCGAATCTGTACTGCGCAGGTGTAACCACAGCTGCATGACGCTATTCAATAAGTTTGATTGGTGACCACTGACAGGGCCACAGGCACGGAGGTATTTTACTCTCAACTATAATCAAGTCCGCATGCCCGCTTTTATTGCACCGTTGCAGAACAACACGTTCTCACGGGTTTCAAAATTTCAACTTCACCAATATAGCCCCGGTTTACACACACGATATCAAATGTCAAAGGTCTATACTTGGAAAGCTTAATTTCAAATGGTAATAGACAGCGGTGCCGGGTACCCTATGGCTGAAAAGGATAGATTGACTGTGCCATGGTGTCATCCGTGAGCTTGGTCACTGGCCAGACTAAAGACATTCAGCCCAGATTGTGGGATCTCAGCAGATTGTAGGCACTCACTAAAAAGTTGCTTCGACAGTATCCGGTAGCCCATCCACCTGCAGCCCAAGGTTTGTTGATCCAGTGGTCGACAAGGGGCAGGCCGGGATCCGCAGAAGCTGCAGCACTCGGGGCCCACGGTGAATATTCCTGCAACAGCGATTTCGGATCTGTGTTGCAAGATGTCCATAATATATCCGGCAGGGTGAAAGTCACAGCTCCTCAGGATCCCTGTTCCCAATCGGGCTCTGACATATAACATGATTGGTTCCCAGTGACAGGCTAGTTCAGCCTTGGCCTGACTGAAGGCTAGCGCATTCCACGGATTTTAAAATCGTACCTGCTCTATAAAGCGCGAACTCTAGTCGACCACCGAAAGCCGACCATCTAGAAACGACCACTCCAAAAACAGGAACACTAAATGTAACTTTGAACATACATCTGCGGTTAAGAAGAAAGTATTTTCTTTATCCACTCATCGACCACAGCAGCAATCTCTAGGTTGTTCAGCTCCAAGTGTGCAAAGTGACCATTTCCATTTATGCCAAGATCTCCCAACAATATCCACTCGGGTTTGCCTCCAACCTGTTCCAGATATGCCATCACACAATGGTCGTAAGTGACGTGAGGGCTCGCGTCTCCAGTCAGTGCTACAAACGGAACGCTGGCAATATTCGGTAATGTTCGAATCGGAGATCCGATCTGCAGTATGCAACTGCGATTACCTGGCGTGTCTGCGCCCACGGTGGTAAGATTCAACTCTGTGTAATTGTTTATAGGAGGCTCGTATCTGGGAACCGATGTGTGAGTAGATAGGCGCTTCAGAATGTAGTAATGTGGATGCCCTTCACTTACGTTAAGGCCACGTCTGCAAAGCCCCACAATCGGCCTGATGACCATGCCATTCCTGTCCCGGTGAAGTCTTCGAAGGGAATGATATCCGGGTCGAGGTTGATACTCCCCGCAATCAAATCTGGATAGTCATTGGAAAGAAGGATCGGAAAAACGGACCCAATGGAATGGGAAACCAAAAAGGACGGGCCAATAAGACTAAGTAATTGACAGCCGGATTTCCGCATTGAGTTCTGCTGAGCCGTATTATTACTGGTAAGCGGAATGAATGTGTCTTCGAAAGCATCAAAGATTGGGTCGCCCTTGAGTCCTGTTCCAGGCCACTGGGTATGGTTGATCGACTGAGGGTAGTAGTTGTCGATCTGAGGCGCAGTGAATCCGTTCTCACTAATCTCAGCGGTTGACCCAATTCGTATCACAAAATCTTCCAAATTTTCCTCACTTCCTCGACCAACGGATGTCTGGTCGATGATGTAGACCAGGTAGCCTTGGTCGATGAAGTATGAAGCGAAACCTTTCCGGTTGTCCGGTGTGTTCAACCACGTCTGCCACCGTAGTTTTGTCAGAGCGCTCACCAAATAGATCACGAGGCTGGACCTACAACACCAGATGTGCCTGTGTAAGACTGATTAGACTTTTTGCAACATCCTCCGCCCGCCTTTTAGGATGACATACCTCCACCGTGAAAGAACACGATTGGCTTTTGTTGGGTGATCCCTCCCACCGGAGTCAATTTCTCCACATAAATTTGATCGTAGGTCAAGTTTCCGAGGCCACTGCTTTCATAATAACCGCCAACGTAGAAGGAGTCCCGGTAGTAAGGCGTTTCGTTGCTCGAGCACTTTGGAGAAATGGCGTTGACACCCACACAGTTGGTGCCATTGGTAGAAGTAATATTCAGTTGCGAGGATGTCAGACCATGGCCGCTGGATTGCCAAAGAAGGCCCAGTGCAGCCCAACGCAGCCCAAGAGTAAACATCAATTTCAACGGTTTTGAAACCAGAAACGTGCTCATTCAGGAGCTGAGTGTCAGAGGCGTGATGGGAACTCGGAACACAGCTGCCAAGCGGTGGTACTGGAAATTCTATACCTTGGTGCCGCACCTGCGGTTTTCTTGATCACCTGGTCGCCCCTTATTAATCCACACATTCCAACTAGTTGCAGCTGAGGTGGATACTGTCGCTGCTGAACTAGCAAGACCTGCAGAGACCCAACACGTTGGTTCAGCATCGTGGTTGGTACCCGCCGAGGTGGAGAGAAGACATGGATTGAACTTGCAGCTCGGTCAGTTGTACGAAATAGGATGGCTCACTTGAATCTGGGTGGGCTAGGACAGCTACGTGCGTCGTGCATTCACTGCTACGGGAAACAATGTACACTCAGAAGGTTCATGTAACAGATCGGGCACTCTGTACGCGTATGTAATTGCACGAGTGTACAATGATGAGTGGATAGCCTCATGGGCAGTATATCTAGCCCGGGATTACCACAAAGGAAATACCACAATATTCTCCCGTCGCCTTGCATATTTACCAGAGTGCCATTTGGTGGTCGTCCAAGTCGCCTTCGGCTCGGAAGTTGATGACATTTCAATTCCAAAATGGCGACTTTTAGTATCCACTTTACAATGCCAATCAATAGATTGGATAGACTGCGGAGATGGGCGACACCCCAGCCACCCTGCAAGATTGGCGCTCCTGGAAGATTGTTGGTTGGGACAAGAGTCGACGAGGCCCGCGGGCCGGTTGCCAAATTCGCACTTGAATGCGGGTGATTACTGAGACTAGAAACGGAGGAGCGCCGGCAAAGGGTTTGCCGCCTCAATGCTCTACCTGTGTATCAATTTTGGTTCGATAGGAGGGTTCTGGGGCTGTGAGGCTCTTCGACGGCTAAAAAGTGTCACGAACCGTGGAGATATGCTCCACAGCTTCTCAAGTGACAGAAGTGTCGCGTGCGAATATCGGCTTAAGTATGCAAAATGTGCATTCAAATCTTTTCCTCTAGTCGTCTGCATAATTGAAACTACGCTTAGTACCTGTGTATACTCTGGTCGCCATGGGTATTAGATGTATGGAAGCTTCGACCTTACATGGTACGATAGATGGCACGGAGCTTGAGGGTTGGACCAGAGACCCTAAAAAGTTCCGGAGAATTCAGAGATTGATCATATGACCCATGTACATATCGAAACAAGCATTGCAACTGTTTGATCGAGTGCATATTCATTTCCCAACAAATGCATGGGTACACCGGCCCTGACATTTCTCTATCAATTGTCACCTACGATTGCTCCAGAAGGTTCAGGTCACGTCATCCGCCTCCAGTCGCCGTCTACAGGTGTATTACCTACTTAGCATCTCATTCCAAGATGCGACAGAGTGGACGCGACATCCGCTGGTCCCATAATAGCTCAGGTCGAAACTCACGTGTTGCTTCCAAGTTTGGGGAGTTTGACATCTACACTGCCCACTTGAGCAGGTGCGAAGGGCTTGGGACCGTAAGCCTCCGGAACGATGGCACTGCCAGGGACGGAGCACATAGTACATCTGCAGCCTTGGAAGTGACTTCTCCCGGGTTCCACATTGTTATGCAGTTGGGTCGGTGTAATCTCACACCAACAAAGTAGCATGGTGCCCCGAACTTTGGATACGGATCTCTGTTTCGCGTATTTTGGAGCTATAGTCAGATCATTCCCAAGGAGCTGTCTTGATAAAGCGCTCAAGTGCCGTCAGGTGAAACCTGCCAAAGTCTCAACACAGGGCTTCAAAGCCGCCTTTATCAGACTCGCCGTACTGTACTCAAAGCACTTGGTCTCGAAACCATGTCTAGAACCTCAGCTTTTGTGGGCAAGCCTCCCAATATTCACTCAGACTTTTGGATAATTAGAGGTGTGCTCCGCGCAGTTGAGATGGGTGATGTGGATCCAAACGATGGGTACGCCATAGCACCGGAAGTTCCCCAGTCTCGAAAGGAAGAGAGCAAATCAAGCTCCATCTTATGGGGCCTGTCGATCTGCATGGCCATTATGGTTATGGTCAGCTGTACTCGACTAGCTGCTCGATTGTTCCGTACCAGTCTTCGATGGGGAGTAGACGATTGGATGTTGATACCAGCTACCGTACGTATCTAGATACCTTGATTTTTCCCTAGGATATTCGATGATTTCGCAGCGTGCTGATACCAGAGCCGCAGATTCTCTCCATATCGTATCCAATTCTTCAGATCATCGCTGTTGTCGCTGGAGGCGGTGGGAGGCACCTCCGAAACGTCACGTACGCCGAATATCAAGTCTTTCATCATGCAAGTTTTACCAACTCGTTTCCTTATGGCGTGTGGATTTAGATCAATCTGGACTAATGATTGTCTCATAAAAGCTTACTTCTGCGAGCACGGTGATCTTCTACGCATCCGTAGGCCTTATAAAGATGTCCATCTGTCTTTTCCATCGACGCCTCGTCGTCCAGACCTCTCGAATATGGACCATTTGCAACGACATTTTTCTTGCTTCGTTGAACGCATACATTGTCACTTCTCTATTTTGGGGTTACTTTCAGTGCAGTCCGGCATTGGTGGCATTTGACGTCTCGTACTCTGGACACCTGGTTACCGAATCCACTTGCAGCAACTTTGTCACGATGGTTCTGGTTCTCAGTATATCTCACGTGGTCATGGACTTTCTGCTTCTGTTGGTACCCATTGTCATTTTGTGGCATGTCAGAATGCCTCGGATTACCAAATTACGCCTTTATCTCGTCTTTTCAATGGGCGCCATGTCATGCATTGGGAGCGTATTACGACATATTCAGCAAGCAACAATCACACTAGACTGGACCTGTAAGCAGAACGCACGCTGTTCGCCGCTCACAATTTAGATTCTAACTTGTTTCGATCTTCTAGGGTCGTACACAGGCATACTCGCCTGGACCATGGTCGATCTCTGTTTTAGCCTCTTAACAGCCTCCCTTCCGGTCATAATTGGCCTGCTACCACACGGTCCTGCAAACTCCACATTTAGTGCCGATCTCAACTCTACCCTTGCGAGCCATGATCATAATGCGTACATGAGATCGACTACACGTACGTGTACTCGATCGAGCCAGGCTTTCCAAAATGACGGGAAGAATATACGACCAATTCATTCCATTGCAAGTCTACATTCAGACCAACATGGAATTCTGGTTGAAGACGAGGTGGAGCTCAGTTACCTGCCAGCAGTATAACGCATATTCTGCGGCTCCAGATCCCCTCTAGCTCGCGAAACACCCGCATACAGAGTTCTGCAGAGCGTCATCCAATTCCCTGCCAACAAGATCAGCTGGCTGGGCACCCTCCTGGACGAGAAGGATACGCCCAAGTCTGCCGACTCCCACTCCGACGACGACAAGTTAAGCCTCCATCGGGATAGCAGCGTGATCTTCGCAGACTAGCACCCCAGGAGGTCCAGGAAGCGTGAAACCTCGTCGCTCCTCGAGCTGTTCTATGACTCACGAGTGGTTGCCGCCCTCAAAGTCTTCACGTCAGCCATGAGATCACCACCCGGGACGACTTCAGGAAGCTGGCTTCTTTCTTGCAGTACATACTGCTGCTGTGGACTACCTGGTTTCTTGTGGTGAGCTACGACCTTCTATTCCTCTAGGGCAGCATCGTCGAGCGGGGTCATCAGGGCGGTCCAGCTCGGCATCCTGCTCATTTTTGTCGAGGCTGAGCCTTTCTTCAACCCACTCGAGCAGACCCCCGGCGTCTTTGCCTCGCTGCAGCTCGTGCTCGCCTTCTCCAGACTGGTTCTGATAGGTCGGTATGGCATCGTGCTGTGGCAGACGAGGTATTTTGGACAGGGCCGCACAGGGCTCCTTGCTGTCCACGCCACTCACTTCCTGGCTGCCAGTCTATACGCCAACGTGTCAGTGGCTTTCTTTGTCAATGGAATCATCACGGCTTATGCTGCCTCGATGGTATTGATTGATTATTGAAGGCGTTATGGAAACCCTGAAGGATGTGTCAAGTCTGTCTCAAGAGCTCTTCGATGAGCTTTCCAACAGTAATGGCTACGCCAACGACACCTTTGTGTCTAGCAGAGTCTTTACAGACTCGCTCCGGAAGTTTCAGACTTGTGAGCTATTGGAGCTCTACTCAATGACAATAGACAGAATCTCTAGGCTTCAACAACTTCGAGCTCGAGATGTGGAAGAGGAAGGTGAATGAAATGACAGACTCCTCCAGCGCCTAGAAGGAAGCGTTCGAGGCCACGACGCGTATGTTCAACATCTTCTGCGTATACGCACTACTGGCAACTGGTACTCTGGTGACCCTCCTGGTGCTCCTTCCCGCAGCATGCAAGAGGCAGGGCTGGGCGCCGTTAACATCCTGCGCTCCGCATTCACCGACATGCTCGGATTAGCACTCATATTCGTGACGCTATCGTTCACCAACGTCACGAAGTTGCACAGCTTCTTCGACACGCCACGGACGCTGCCGATGAGGACTTTCGCCTTTGCAATCGTATTGCTTTGACTTACGTGCCTGACCCAAGACCTTTGCTGGATACTCGGCACCGGCAGAGGAGCCCCCGGCTGAGGGGCCGGCTTAAGGGCGGCCCAAGGACTACAAAAAATTCGATTCGATTATTACAAATGAGTGATTTGTTGAACCAGGCCGGTGTATAGACGTGGTCGTCAAAGAAAGAGCAGAGGGGTAATAGCTGTTAGGTGAGGGAGAGATACCGGGCAGCATACTATGTAGACCACCTAGGCATGAGACTGAATCTGCAGAGATGAACCCACAGCCACGGATGGCAGGAAGACAGTCACCAACACCTTCCCGACACAAGACAGTATAGTACAGATACCACTACGGAATACAGTAAATACAACACATGAAGACACAGTGTTTCCAATAGTACGCTGTAGATGACAGAATCGTGAGGCTGTGTGCTCACCTCAGGCACCTTTTTTGCCCGCCTATGCAGGCGTGGGATGATTTGTGCGGGCCAGCACCCCTGCGGAGTCCGCCCACTCTGGAAGAATGTCAGGGGGGCAGTGCCGTTAGTGTGCTCAACGGCTAATTTCACTAGCCCCAAAACTTTCGTCCACTGGCTCCCCTGACTAGGGTCCCCCCCCAAATAACCTTGGACATTCCAGTCGACGCATAGCTGGCCGTGCACAAGAGCAGAGGGTAAAAATGAAGACCAATAAGATAGAGTTCCGCGTCTATGGTACTCTATTTTCGCCATGTTGGCGGAACAGCCCGCGGATATGCCCAGATGCCGCACATCTCCCGAGGTCACTGCACTGCACTGATAAAGCCGGGCCAGTAGAGTCGGAACCCCCAAGTATCCCTGGACCTAAGAGCTAAATACGCATTTACCAAATTAGGGCCTGATACCTTTGGGAAGTGCCGCAATCACTGTGATTGGCATTGTACTCGCTCCCACCATGAGTTTTGACCGTGTCTCGGGTAGATTTGAGGGCTACTTGGACCGCAATTACTCGACTGGGTAGACCCAAATGTGACTAAGCTTCTGCCGGTTGCGCATATTTCTGTTAGTCTTCTCAGGGAGATCTTCGATCGGGGGTTGTTCGCGGTAGATTTTGGTGCACGATGTGTGACTGCCCTTTCAGGATTCGTCTCGCCGACTTAGCTGCTTAAAGGTTAATCGGCAAACACTTAGTGCCCGGCCGAAATAGATGGCCCAGAATCGATATAACTAGCGCAGTGTTGGAGAGCGGCACATACAAGAAGAAGACTGCTTTCATGAGGCTTCTAGTGACAGCCTCACAGCTTTTACATGTATTTCGATGTTAGATCCGCGCTACCTGGAACTACTCTGCCCCTGGACCATTATGCCTTATCATTTCGGATGCGCACGAGTTCGTAACAAATTAGCTTGACACTATTGTCTCAGCGATCACGACTTGTCTCTCTTGATGCTAGCTGGAGCATAGGTGAGCTTCGGCGGCCATTGACGTATCCTGAGCTGGCAGCGCTTACGAGCCCTTTAGACCTGCCCATGTGGTCGGGCCTCGGCCACTTAAGGCCTACATTGATATCAACCATAGTTTTGAGATGTGTATTCCGTTTCGATGAATGAAACTGCCGTTCTCCGTATCAGCCTTCGGATAATTCCTACGTGTAAGTGCGTGTTCCCCTCTGTATTTAGGCTCGGCATTTCTGTCGCTGTCGTACGATTCTGTTGAAATATGAAGAGTGTGATTTGTGTTGATGAACTGATCTATCTGACAGACTAATTCAAAGGGAATAACAGCCTCTATATATAGGGAATATCACGGACCAACTACTCTCCGTACCCACAGATAACGGTAATAGTACGGCTGAAGGGTCTGAATTTCAACAGTATGGCGGTTCCGGCGCAACCACTGAACGATTGAAAGACAAGGCAACGGGGATGCACGTGGCCTTGGTTTCTCCTGGAAGACACCAGAGCTGGCAATTTGCAATCACACACAAGAACATTCTCTTTGAGTACGCGTTGACTGAAGGTCTTGGAGGTACAGGTTACTCGGGCATGGCCAAAGGAGGGCTGTCTGGGAGCCATGAGACCTGGGAGGGCCCTGCTTTCACTGAAATAATGCGATTCCCGGATGACTGGTGGCTTGTTTCAAAGAATTACAAGGATTAGATTCAGATTCAGGACAATTCATCGACTCGAACTGTGACAGCAACTCCTAAAGCTGGCCAAGGCGATACACAAGCTTCTGTCCGGACAGCGCTTTTTTCTTTACCAACTGAAGCCCATCCAAGATTGCCTCAAACCCCTCCGTCTCACCAATTCGAACAGGGTGCGGTCTCAGCTCCTTGTTTTCCAGCAGCCGTTGTGCACATTGGAACCATTTTCGCCCAAATATGCGCAGCTCTGGGTTGGCCTCAATCGTGTAAGGCTGGGGCCACCCCACTTTCTCACCAGGAAGTGATGGGCCGAGTAACCACTCCGCCTTCACTCTCTTTCGTTCCTTGGCGACATGTTCTGGATACGGCTCAAGCGTTGTGTAGCGGCCTCCTGCTCGACCGATGACGCTGTAGCACAATTTGGTGCTCATCCCCTCACAATAACAGTCCAGAGCAAAGTCCAGGGCGTTCCGCGTATACGTTTTGATCTGTGCTGCACAGTTGGCGTCGTTGTAGTCAAAGGCTTTCTCGGCTCCATGACTCTCCACCAGGGCGAAGTTTCGCGGCGAGCAGGTCGTGATGGGGATGCACCCGGCCTTGCGGATCAGCTGAATAGCCATCGTCCCGGACGCCGTGCTGCCGCCATAGACAAGGACCAGCGCCGGCTTCGATGCCGGCGTGTCAGGATGCCCAGGAATGTCCAGCGACCGAAACAGTGCATAGCCGATCGTCACGGCGCCAATGCCCAGGGCCGCAGCGGACTCGAGCGGCATGTCGTCGGGCACTTTGAGCGCAAAATCGCTCCACACGGCACAGTATGTAGCGAATGCGCCGATGCGTGGGTTCAAGGGATTCATGGCAGCGAGTGGCGCACAAACGCGGTCATCTAGGGCGAACCTGGAGCGTGGCACCTCTGAGCCAATGGCGACGACGATGCCAGCACAGTCACTGCCTGCAGTTGCTCCTTCGGAAGCCATAAGACCAGTGAGCTTCACATCCACCGGATTAAGTGCAACGGCGACATTTCTGAGAAGCAGCATGTCCGGACCAAGAAGTGGCATGGGGGCTTCCGTGTTGATGATGAGGTCCCCCGCCGCGTTGGCCACGATGGCCGTGTGTCGTTCGGGTAAAGGCGATGAGAGTTCCATGCTGAATTGGTGTATGTTCCCAGGCAATATTGAGGCTGTTGATGGTGAAGCTGCGGTGACCCACACTAGCAACCTCTCGCAGGTATCTATGGCACCCATGACATGTCAGCTCTCAAGTGCTGTGTGAGCAGATATGCAAATACGACCAACCTCAGTACGTCCCATGTTTAGAGCTTTGGTACTCCGCATTTGTCCGCTCTCCGCGTCCGTGTAGGTGGGAGATCGGATACAGTGACCCGGATCCCATGTCGCATGTTGCATCTGGAGAACAACTCGGAGGTGGTGCTCGCCGCGTACCAGAAAGAGGGCTCGGTAGGAAGCTATCTCACACCCTGTCAGCTGCTCCATACAGTAGAGATCCGTCTTGTCAGCTTGTGTGTACTTTGATGCACAGTGATGTGGTATTCAAGCTGCAATCCTAGGCCAAACGGATTGGAGACTTCGATCCGAGCTGCGGCGACTGCATGAGAATGAGAGTGCCATCAGCGTCACCCACACAGAACTTGCACCTCGCTTACCGAGCAAAGTATCCATACTGTGGAATGGCACTGCACCCACTCACTGCGGTACAGTACCTACTGTACAGTTGCAATTGCTGCAGCTGCAGCCCACACTGCGGAGCAGCACAAGACATGGCTTCCGCATTCCGGACTTCGTCTCCGGAATCGTGGCTTCTCCGGGGTAGCAAACACGCATCCTTCTCCGGAATCCTTGTATTCCACTAAAGTACTGGTAATAATAGATTCATGCATGTAAGCATGTGTGAGTGGAGACCAAGGTAGTACCGCACTCCGACTCCGTACTCCATACCGCGGGAGTGAAGCCCCTTACCAGAGTAGAGTAAGTACTTTCAAATTTCAGGAATGTAAGACCGGGCGGACAGGCTCGATGAAGCACATTAGTCACGCTCGAGCGGTACGGCGGGCAAAAGTATTCAGAATGCTGCAGCACACTCCAGAAAGGCGTTGTATTAGAGGTAAAGAAAAAATAGAGCAGGGAGTCCATGAGCCCCTGGAGTCATCCACAATGGTGTTGCGTCTACCTAGGGACCAGGCTTGTGGTCACTCAAATCAGGCTGCGCTGTCGTAGTATCTCCAAAATCTCGTGCCATGTTTCCTCGGACACCTCCTGCCCACCCTGAGACCTCATGAATTCAGAAGGACTGGGCACGAGTCAATAACGAGGCAAAGTATGCAGAGTAAAATCAATGTCAAGATGAAGCACGAGGGGGAAAAACGGGCTGGCTCACGGGAATATGGTGTCATTCCGCCACAGTTGGCCATGACTTTCAGGGCCCAAAGTTGTTGCTGAGATAAGTGAACGAGCCCCCTGTTCAGCTGTTCGCCCGCAAATAAAGTGCTGCAGCGCGAGGATAGGCTTGACGAAAGCCGGGAAGTTTCTCCCCATGTTTGTCTTGCACCCGGACGGACAGGTGCCGTTGATGATGATGTCCATATTCTGCTCTTTGCAGCGCCGAACAAGGCCTTCAATCACATTCCAGAGTCCTAGCTTGGCCAGATAGTACTGCTTTGTTGGGTCCCACTTGGACTGATCGTCCAATCTTTGGATGAGGGATTGGCCGCGGGGCACATCACTGGCGGTGACCTCAAAGCCTGCAATGCTGTGTAGGAATGAGAGGTGTGCGGGGCCATCCCCGGCCTTGCTCATCTTTGGGAGCAGGAGGAGCGCCAACAATGCTGGCGAGAGGACGTTGACCTGAAGAGTCGTTTCGAAGCCATCGCCGGTTTTTTCGTATTTCCACTGCGCGACTCCTGCTGCGAGTTGGGCCACGTGGAGAGCGTCGATGTTGAGGCGGGCAGCAAAGTCTCGTACCGACGAAAACGAAGCGAAGTCCACGGTCTCGATGACAAAGATATCGGCTGAGCATTTGGTGCGGCGAATGATGTCTTTTTTGGCCTGTTCGCCTTTCTCCTGCGTCCGTACCGCGAGAATGAGGGGATTCGCTCCAAGAGCGGCGTATTTGACCGCAGCCTCGTGGCCCAGGCCCGAATTGGCCCCAGTGACAAGCACGCTTTTGTTGCGAAAGAGACCGGAGTCCTTAGGGTCGGCTGGAGGATGCCGCGCAGCCCAGAACTGGGCCCAAAGTGAAGACATGTTTCGAGCTTGTAGCCCGAGCTCAGCGAAGTCCGATCGTTTGGAGTTCAGGGAAAAGTGGGAGGACCTGAGGAACGACTGGCTTTCGTTTGCCTTTTGTTGCCTTTTGTTAAGGAGGTTTCGGATTTATGCCTACCAGGGCTCGCTCAACTGTGCCACAGATCCATTATCTCGGAAACTTCCGGGAATACGCCTTTTGAAGCTTCCATATGAACATGACCGGGAAGAAAAGAAATGTGATATCCGATATGATCATTTGGTCTGGACAAAAAATGAGAAATCAGCTTTCGAGTACGGCAAGTTCTCGCTGGCAGGGGATTCTGCCGCAGGCGCTCATCACTCACATTCGAAACCAAGCGCGATGTACTCCTCCACAAGCGCGTTGAAGTTGGCGTGGAAGTTTATTGTGGGATCCCATTGTGCTTGGATTGGTGTGAGGCGTGCCAGGTAGACTATCAAGCTGAGGACGCCCACGACGACCATGAAGATGGTCCAGCCAATGATCCATGATGTAGGTGCGGAACCACGGCTTGCTCTGACCAAATATGCGCACAAGCGTAATGGCAATGGCCATTCTCGCAAACAATGAGATGAAGACATTGAGGGGTCCAACCAAGAAGAACCAATAGTTGCTGATTATATAGTCGTCCAAAGTCACGCTCTGGAAAGACCTGCCCAGGCCGTGAAGGTTTCCCTGTGTTGTGCATGCTGAGCAGGCGACAAGCAGCACCACAGAGGCGAGTGTAAGCCAATCGTCGAGGGTGATACCGGAGATACACTTGGCGAATTTTTGTGCAAGTAAAACCGGAGGACAACAAATAGAATGGCAATGAAGGTAAATGCCCAGGTCACTCCAATATCAATAATGCTGACTCCCGGACCATCATGGACCAGTGGAGTGCCAAGTAGAAGGTCAGAGTATCGTTCGACATTGCTTTCCACAAAAGAACTCAGGAGTTGCAAAACTAGGATATTGACAGGAGTCAAGAGTCATGAGAAGCGCCCACGCGGATGAGTACTGTGATGCTATTTTTCCGTGGACCGTATTACATGCCTGGTATATGGCTTAGGGATCGCCGCGCACACACGGCGAGGGAAGAGCAGTAATCTATTTTAGGCCAACCTCGGAATCCAATACTTCGCGAAGAATGCTACGCCGGCCCGTAGGGAACAGTCGACTGCAGCACAGCGTCGCATTTCTGCCTACCTAAATAATAATACGCGCGGAGGGATAAGTGTGTGTACACTGCAGTGAGAAGCCCCCAACGTGTTCCAAGAGTAGCAAAAGTCTTGCCCATCCTCCCGTGGGCGAGTTTGACTGGCAGAACTGGCCGGCTTTATTAGGGTTGCATTGGCCTGAATGGGACGAACTGCTGATAGGGCTGACCAGATAACCCCAGGACATATGGAGAACTTGCTGAGCACTTGAGGTCAGCCCACCATTGAGAATCATGGAAGCCCGGAACATTGCCATGTAACCTGTACATAGACGGGCTCACGGGCGCGGCTGAGCAAGGGTTTCGGGGTGGCGGGGTGGCATGATGTTATTCCAGACGTTGAAGAGACAGGGATTCCGGAGGGGCACTGGAAATCTGGAGGAGTCCTGTGAGGCCCTGTTCTTTCTGGCCCGGGGTATCTGCAAAAGTACCCAGAGTAAATACTCCGTTTGGTGTTGCACAACCTACCAACGGGAATACCAACGGGGTACACACCTAGAAACGGGCGGCGGTTCAAATTATACTTGGGCGTTCCGGTCTCGACACCGGCTCGACAGACCAACGACATACAGTATCTCGTGAGCTATACGCGCCATCCTTCACGAGGGTTATCAACTGACGTCGACCATATTTGCAATCTCGCCAGATATCGATACGCGGGCTGTTCCCCTCTGACAGTTCTTCTCAAAGCTCAAAGTCCCAAGTCTAGTTGCCCTGGAATTCGGGATGTTGAAGTGGCTCAGCGAGCACTATGCCACCGCAACTGAGCAGCTGGCAGCTGCGAGAAGTGCCGCCGGCCCACTTCGCTTGTCAAAGGCCCAGCTTTTCCGTCTTTTGGTACGGAAAACAATGCACGACCTACGCCTCTATCTCGACGACCTCAGGTCGCCATCGACATGGACGCTCACAGCTGCATTGACTGTCCTTTGTCTGGTTGTCACAACAATTTTCATATCAACTCGCCTGCTGCGCTATTTCCATAGCCAGTCTCGCAAACTGGGACTGCCGACGCTTCACATGCGGCGTGGCTGGGACTATCCCACCCTGCTCAAAGAAGGCGCCAAGAAGTATCCGGACACGCCATACATCATCACTTACACCGGCTACGAATATGTTGTCTTCCCGTCGTCTTCCTTTGAAGAAGTCAAGCGCCTGAATGCATCCCGTGCTTCCATGATCGACTGGTTTACGACCGTCTTTTGGCAAGGCTGGGCGTTCCTGGGTACTGACAACAGCGCCCGCTACCACACTGTGGGCATCGACCTCGCCCGTGCCCTACCCTCGCGCGTGTGGATGCGCCAGGACGATGCCTGCGCCGCATTTAACAACGTGCTTGGTGGCGTGTGTACCGGGCACACGTGGACAACGGTGTCGCTCTGGGACACGGTACAGAAGATCGTGGCCATCATGAATGCCACGGGACTTCTCGGGCAGAGCATCGGGACTGACCCACGATGGCACAAAGCCACGAAACGTCTGCACCATGCCATCATGTTTGGAATTGTTGGATCTCATCTAACGCCACGAGTTCTGCGACCGCTTGTGGCAGCCCTTGTTTTCTTGCCTGCGAAGTTGGTCGACTGGCACATGCAGTCGATTCTGCAGCCCATGGTCGAGAAGGAGCTTAGCAAATATGAACAGTCACAGCTCGAGGATCAGCCCAAGCATGCTGGCAATGAGCGTGTCAACGGTGGCCTTTATCAGAGCATCAACGAGACGTTCCCTCTCACCACTTGGCTGATGGATCGCTACAAGTCCAAGGACGGCAAAATGGGCCATCTTTTGCGCGATCACGTTGTGATTGCTTTTGAGGCTGCTACGACATCGGCAGGTATGCTGTATTTCATGTTTGCCGAACTGGCTGTTCGACCTGAGCTTGTCGCCGAGTTGCGAGAAGAGGTGACTCAAACGTTGGACCATAATGGTCACTTGCCACTGGGCTACCTGGGAGAGCTGCGCAAGATGGACAGTTTCATGCTCGAGTCGGCGCGAATGACGGGTAGCAGCCACCGTGAGTGAACTCCCGAGGTCCTGCCCCTCCAGAGACGGATCTCCCAAAGATTCCAGACCTGGTAAAGCTAACTCGTGGCAATCTAGTGGCCTTATTTCGCCGAGTCCAGAAGCCCTTGCAGCTTTCTATCGGTCCCGAACTCCCACCTGGAACTTTGATCTGCATCGACGCCTATCACGTCACGAAACATGCCACAAGATACGAAAACGCTGATACTTTCGACTCTCAACGCTTTCTCAAGATGCGTCAAGAGCCGGGTCACGAGGAGATGCACCACTTCACACTGCCAGGCGCTGATAATACCATCTGGGGCGGCGGCACTCAAGCGTGCCCTGGGAGGTCTTTCGCTTCCATGACCATGAAGCTGTTACTCGCGCACTTGCTGATTCACTACGAGATACAACTCTTGCCAGACGGGACCAGCAAGCCCAAGCGCAACTCGATGCCGAACGGGTCGATATCCCCCGACACAAAGGCCAAGGTGATGATCAGGGAACGTACGCAGAAGTGAGGGCGTTCATGACACGTTGAACAAGTTCTCAAATAGATTTTGAATTAGGCTAAAATTATTGTCTCTTCTACGAACATGATAATGAGGTCACTTGACTTGAAATATGGACGAGTGCGCTGTGACAAAGTCCCGTGCACTTTCCACATGTGCATTTGACAACGATTGTCTTGCTCTATGCACTTAGTAGGTTCTTGGTAGTAGGACCCAAAACATCTATCTGCTCACGCGGCAAAATCCTTCAGGCGACCATTTCCGCCCATCTTTACATGCAGGATGCAAGCCGCTGGATCCTTTGTGCCAGCTCGCTCCAGGCTCCCGGAGATGGGCCGACCGGGTGTTCGGTGACGTTCGTCGGATCCATCAGACCAGTGTTTACTTGACCCCACCACGCTCGCTGTACCAGGCAACGCCACTTGCGGCCAAGGTGCCGTCTCTCGCTACTATGTCGAAGTTCAAGATGCCGCTGATGTCCAGGCCATCTTCAAATATGCAAAACAGCCCAGCGCAGAGACTCTGAGCATCAAGAACACCGGAGTCGACCATTCCATGCGAAGCAGTCGAAAGGGCTCCCTCGCCATTTGGACACACGGTTTCCAAGGCAAAGTCTTCCACGATTCCTTCATGCCGCAAGCCTACTCTTCCGCCGAAACAAACAGTACGACCGCCATCACGCTGGGAACTGCATTGTCCATCTCAGACAGCCTGATCTTTGCGCACGAGCACGGCTACAAGATCGCCACTGGGAATGACGCCCGTCCTGCTACTGGTGGTGGTTGGGCTTTGAACGGAGGCCATGGCAACCTTGCCACCACATACGGCTTGGGCGCAGACAACTTGGTTGAGGTTTCGATCGTCACATCGGATGGCCAGCTACGCATTGTCAACCAATGCCAGGATTCCGACCTTTTCTGGGCCCTGCGTGGCGCCGGTGGAGGTGCATCTGGCGTGGTGTTGAACGTCACTGTCCGCGCATATGTCGACAGCCCGGTGACGATGGGAACATTCTCGATATCGAACGGGACGCCAGAGACCATGCGGGGTTATTCCAACCTTCTCGCGGAAAACCTCCCCCAATGGGCACTGTTGGGATGGGGTGGCGCGTCCAATTCCAACCTCTCCGTGCTCGCCAACCCAATCTTGTCCAACGCGACCGAGGCAGCCGAGCAACTCGCCGCAGCCGTGAGCTACGTGCAATCACAGCCGGGAGGTTCTGTTTCTTTCACCACCTTTCCGTCCTTCTTCGAGTATTTCACCGAGATCGTCAACGGCACTCTAGCAGACCCAGAGCCCATTAGCTCCTCAACGATTTACACCAGCCGCATTGTGCCGGTATCCACTCTCGCAAACGAAACAACGCGTACTGCGGTTGTCGATGCTGTGCTACAGCTTGGTAACACTACAGAACTGACCTACGGCATCTTGGCCAACATGCCTTTGCGTTATGGACGTGCCAATCCGGTTCGCAATACCTCCTTGAATCCGGCTTGGTACGAGGGTGGTCTATACTTGGTCGTGTACGTAACTTGGCTTTCGACAAACACGCTTTCAGAACGGAAAGCGCTGGTTCGCTTGTACCGCGAGGCCACATCCCTCATGCAGGCGGTCGCGCCAGATGGAGCCACTTATTCCAACGAGGCGGATCCATGGATGGACGGCTGGGCTGAGGCTTTCTGGGGGGATAACTATGGCAAGCTTCTCGATATCAAGGGCCAGGTTGATCCCAATAACTTGTTGAGCTGCTGGCACTGCGTGGGATGGACCGATGCATTTCAAGACCAGTGCGTCTCAGGGCTGGGAGTAGGCACCGAGCCCAATCTCGGGATCTAGCCTTTTGCTTATGGAAAGTGGGGCTGCACGGTCGACCAGTTGGTCAACATGTTGAGGACCGCTCGCTTCTGTTAGCTCATTCACGAGGTACCCAAAAAGATGGGCATACGTGCCTTTCAAAAATGAGCACCGAAGTGTATGTATTAGAGAGAAGGAAATATAAAACATATTTAGTATAACTTAGAAAGCGAGTATGTATTTGCCTAATAGCCCTTAACTGCAGGCACCGAGCCCTTTTACCCAGTATGCCTCCGATTTACTATTCCATATCACACCAAAAAGTTACGGGCTCGAATATACATTCCACATCACACCGATACTCATATATAGATGTGGAATTTGATGCATGCCGACTTGGAACTTTCCTTCCTGTCCATGTGTCTTTCGTCGTTCGTTCACCCTTGGTCCCAATGGCGCCCTTTTACCGTCTGCGTGGTTTGTGTCGTGACCATTCGGCAATGCACTACCTAGCAATGACAATCTTGTTCTCAGTAACAGGTGGGAAGATCCACAGAATCTGACTACATGCAGGTCCGACCCTGAGCAATAGTCTTTCTTGTTGGTTCGAGTCCAAAAACGGACTTGCCAGGACCCAGCCGAAAGCACTGAGACGTGGCTTCTTGGACCAAGGCCCTACTCCTGTTGGGCCAGATGACGTAGATTCCTTTCTGGGTTTTGATGCCATTTTCCTTCTTATGAATGGTGAGACCCTTTGCCTCGGCCGCAGCCAGTCTATCAGCAAGCCTATTGCCAGGCACACTATGACCAGGGACCCAGCGGAGCTCAACCAGAAAGCCGCACTGCTCGATTTTGTGCATCAATGCGTAGACCACCCTTGTCAAATCACGCATCTCTTTCTTCTGGATCTGGCTCAATGCTTTTTTCGAATCTGACAAGATTCGCACTTTTCGCATCCTTCGATAGGAGAGGCCATCTGGGGCTAGGTCACTGCTTTCATCACGCTGTTCTGCATCAAGTGCATCGTGTGTGGCGGCGTTGGTGGTGGTGTTGGTATCTTCCTTGTTCTTTATGGCCGTGCACATATCGCATGCCACCGATAGTGCGTAGAGGATGGCGAGGAGCTCCACGTCGCTGATTCTCCGCTGGCCGAAGACACCAAACGAGGCGTCGTGCCATTCGGGCGTGCCGTTCTTGCCGAGGGTTTGGAAGACGAGGGCGGCGCCGCTGGGCTCGGCTGCCGTCTTTTGTGGATGCGCCGATGCGTCTGTCCAGAAGACTAGATCGGGCGTGTCGTGGATGAGCGCCCCTTATTTGGTGATGGGTGCCTGGGCGATGTGACTCCTTCGTCTTCTGGAGCTTCTGGCGAAAGCGATGCGCCGGGAGCCAATCTTGGCAGCGGAACTCGAGCACGGTGACTGTGATCGGTCGACTCTGATCCCATTGCTCAGCACAGACGAGTCTATGCTGGATCACAGCCATCTGGTCCGTGAGCCACTCCCCAACAACACCAATCAGTCGCTATCTAGGGGGCTCTGTCAGCCCCATGCAGCACACTGGGCCGTCGTGCGGCTGGCTGCGGACAGCGTCGCAAGGCTCAAGGACCGCGCGAACGCAGAGATCCGACACGCGCACCCCGAATCATTCGTCTCCACCAACGATGCACTGAGCGCGTTCGTATGGAAGTCCCTTGCCGCGATCCGGTTGCGGCGCCTGCAGACGCCGGGCGACTTCTCCAAGTTCTCACGGGCTCTGGACGCACGGCGCGCACTCCGGGTCCCGCGGGACTATCTGGGCCAGATGGGATACAATGCCACCTGTAGTTTACGGTTCCAAGACTTGCAAGACATGACACTGGGCGAGGTCGCGCTCTTCAAGCGGCTGAGCCTCCGGTAATGAGAACGGTCTTCCCTCTCAAGTTCAGAGAGCACGGGTCGATCTCAGGGTAACTGTCATTGTGAACCTGGGTCGTGACCTCGTAGTCCCCTGCGATAGCATGCATGCGTCAGAGCAACCGCGCATTGTCTCGAGGGAAGTTTGCCTACACACCTGGGCCACGAAGAATATTAGGTTGGTCTCTCGAAGGAGGCATGTCTTTTGTCGACACTAGTTGGTGACCAGTGGGTGGGATGAGTCTTAAATTGGGGGTCTCGACAAGTGAGAGTTGAGGGGGGAAGGGCCGGAAGAGGATGAATGTAGATTCAATGTTGGCGGTCGCAGCTGGGTGCCCACGATGGGAATTTATTTCATGTTGTACAGCGTCGTGGCTTGAATAAATCAGTAAACCTTGAAATTGGGCCGTCTGTCAAGGGCGGACTGACGAGTCTTATAGTAAGCCGTGTTTTCAGTGGACTCCATATACCAAAGTTACACACTATTTGCACCGTGGCCACAAGCAAGAGAGCGAGTGCCACGGTGCGTATCGCCGGAGTTTAAGGTAAGAACCCTATAAGCACCCATGTCTTTATGAGAACGGAATGCACAATACTCAGACTCGTTGTATTTGGGTGGGTAAAAATAGCACGCAAATCCCAAAGCCCATTTCGTGGAAAACCTCGTTTGTATTTTGCCATCTATGAGCTTTGAAGAACGAAGTCGTAAGTTAGTAGTTTTAGCGCAAAGCCTCGCATTAGCAGCTCCGCCATCGCCCGCACTAACAACCTTGGAACGGATACTGTTCCCGCGACGCTCAACGAGGCTTCAGATTGGCACCACGATCTTCGTTGCGCTGACACCAGCCTTGATGATGTCCAGCGCGTCGTTCAAGCCTCCAAGACCTCCCTTCTCGACCTGTATTTCCGGGCTGGGAACAATTGACCCCGACTTCAGCCCCGGTTGCAACCATCCCTGGAAGCATTGCTTGATATGCTTGCTCCTGATTTCCTCGTCCATCGAAGGGAAATTGAAGACGATCTCGGTGTTATCGAGGGTAGGATGGTCATCGGGAAGAACCGGCGAGTGGGCCACTTTGGCCGCCGCACCCCACTTTGTGCCCTTGAGCACATCCAAGGTCGGCTGCAAGCCACCGGTGACCACGCAGTGTGCCGTATGCAGCTTCACCCCGTCCTTCTTGGCCGCGACAATATGCTTGACGACGTCCGCCGACTTGTAGTCGAAGACGGCGTCCGCGCCCAGCGTCTTGAGGTAGGCGTGGTTCTGGGTGCTCGCGGTGGCGTAGACGATAAAGCCCAGCGACTTGGCTGACTGGATGGACAGGGAGCCCACGCTGCTCGCGCCGCCCCAGATCAGCGCCGCCTGCGTCGCCCGCTGCGTGCTTGGTGTCGAGCGGGATACCGATGGTGGTCCACGCCGTCAAGGCGGTGAGGACGGCGAGGGGGAAGACGGCGCCCTGTTCGAAGGACAGGTCGTCAGGAAGCGCTGAGACGCCGCCGCTCGGGGCGAGGACGTATTTCTGGAAGGCGCCGTGGTCGGGGGAGCCGTTCTGGTAGAAGGCCGAGGCGAAGGCGATGACCCTGCTGCCGGGCGCGGGCGCGTCGGTGACGCTGGAGCCCACCTTGGTGACGACACCCGCAGCGTCTGATCCGATGACGGCAGGATAAATGGCCACAGGGGGCATGCCGAGGTCTCGCTGGAAGTAGTCGACGGGGTTCAAGGCAACGGCCTTGACCTCGATGAGAATCTCATTGGGGCTCGGCTCGGGCGTGTCGCGGTTGTCGACGGACAGGGGACCGCCTTTCTGCGGTAAGATTGCGGCTGAGTGAGAGGTAGGCATGGTGGATGAGAGTCTGCTGAAGTTTGTGAGGGATTCAACACGATTATGTTGGCTTGTTCTTTTGGTGAAGGAATGAGTAAGCCTAAGTAGACGTTGCATGCTAGGGGAATCGTGGCAAGTATGAGGAACACAATCTTGGAATGGGGGCTCGTTTACAAGAGCACTAGGAACACAGCCGGTGTCCTGAAGTCTCCAGCTTCCCCTGGTCCTGAAGTCCTTGTGCATCTGACACGTAGACGTCTTGAGTCTGGACTTAAGCTCTACGACCGTTGGAAATCCTGCTTACCTCCGCAGATATTCACCCAAATGGGTGTTCCACCGAGTTCGTCTCGGATTGTCAGTTATCAGACGATGGACTTAAGCCCTATGGCCGTGGTAAATATATGGGTCTATTGCTTGATTATAGCTATACGGACCAATACGCAAAGGTTGGCTATATGTTTATATAGCTATACAACCCACAATTTATAAAATCTCCGCTTTATTATTAATAAATCAGGTAATCAAACCATATATCCATAATTCGATCAAAAAAACGACAATTATTAAATCTAAAGGTTACTATATTTTAATAACTTTCCTATAACCCAAAAATTCCGAGCCCCGCCAAAGCCAACGTATTAACTGCGGTATACGTTTTATAAACCCCGATTTCATTTATAACCTCTTGGGAGATATTATTTTATATAACGGGGGTGCCTTATTAGGCGACGATGCCTTATACAGTAGCAAATCCTGATATAAGAGAAATATCAGTATATATAGGGCCCGTAATATTTATAAAGGATAGGATAATATATATAGCGGAATATCGATTGATATATATTAAAAAATAAAAGAAAATAATCTAAATAAGTTCGCTTAAAACGAAAAAGAAAATATATAAAATAACTAAAGATACTATAATAAATAAGATAATAATAAACCGGGCGTTTAATAATTTTAAGGTTAACGGCAACGATGGATTTTACCACTAAACCACTTGTGCGGTCTACAGAGAGGCAACGGGAAATAGGAATTAAGAAAGAATATCTACTCGCTATTAATCGCGAAATCACAAACATAGAATGGCCACACGCGCAGACCTTGGCCTCGGGCTTAAAAAAGCACTATTCAAATATGTTGGATGAGGCACTGGTGTCCTTGAAGCTTTGGTCCAAAGTTTTATCTCCTCAATCATGAACACCGTGCTCTCTGCACTTCTAAATCCAAAAAAGAGAACGTCTGAACATCACATATCGTTACAAGACCATGGTGATGAAGTTCATCATCGGTCACCTGCCTCTAATCATCGTCGATCAAGTCGCCCTTTAGCAACTTCCTTCCTCCTCGGTATCATGACAGCATTATCCATTGTGCTCTTGCAGAGTATTCACAAATCTTCTGCCACCTCTACGATTCAGCCATCTGTGACGGTGTGCAGTAACTCGACAAACTTCACCATCAGCCAGGGCTGCCACTTCGACATCATGAGCTTCGCATGGTTGCCAACAGACTGCTACGACTACGAATTTGACCCCAGAGCTTTGAGAGCATGCAGCATTGGCGCTGGTTTGCAGATCCGGATGGCATGCAGGAAATCGCCAAGGCTGATGTTCTATTGGGCGAAGTGGAGGCACTCTTTGTCTCTCTCCAATACCATCGTGCACACTGCACCTTCATGGGGCAAAAGCTTCACCGAGCATTAGGGACAGGAGAATTTGTGGATAGCTACATTGGAAGTTACAACCACACTGTACATTGTAGTCAAATGCTCTTGATGGGGTATGAAGACCTGTCGGAGCTGAACACACAGATTGTGCGCAAGTTTCCAGGGTGCCACTCAAAGATGGTTTACATGTGAGAAATGGGAATGGAGGGAGACAGAAGGAATGAAAAAATATGATATGGCTATCCCCAACATGAGAGTCAAATTTGGAATGTGTGCATAGCAGTAGCTCGATGAATTGTAGCTAGACCTTGGAAAGTCCATAAACAGTTGAGATATCTGGCTTCAACAGATTCAAATAAGAGCAGTGAACTATTTGAAAATATGTGACTGTTCGCGGGACCTTTCAGCTCAGAGATGCCCTTCTCTCATAACTGATGAAATTGATTGTCGTGATTCCAACTTCAAGCCCAAGTCTCGAGCTGATCGGTTCTGGTACCCATGGGACCATATTCTGTTCGACCGAAATTTGTGCGAGGCTCATTGGGGCGCGCGCTTTCGAGCATGTACTCTGCAGTACCCTTGCAAATAGATCATGTTTAGAATCCTTTTCGTTTTTCCGTATCTGTGGAAGTGCACGCCGTCGAGCCGACGAGGAGATTACCTGGTACGTACTGTACCTAGTTTATCGACACATGTTGGTGGTTTAGTCGGCACTGCGTTACATATTAGTTCGGCGGATGAACTTTGTGCCACGGCATGGCATCACATCGCCTTCGAACGTCGCCCTTCGCCCTTCGGTCTCGTTTCTCCGGAGTCCGGCCTGGAAGACGCCTGCTCGCCTCAGCTCTTGGTTGAAGCCAACGCGCGGCCGCCACGAGCGTTGGAACGCGTTATCACAATCGTTGGTGATGCATGTGGTGACCTTAGTTGCATGCTACTACCATAAGAGAGTGGATACAGATCCGCTGGATAGCACAGAAAAAAATGTGACCTTCTGGTTCAGGACAAGATCCTAGCTTGTCAGCCTCTTGCTGATGCCGTTGGGTATGCCGGTGAAGCTCCAGCTCTGTCCACGACAAATCACTCGCTGCGAGACCTTTTGCTTTGCCGCAGTAGTGCACAATCTCGGTCCCAGGCGTATGCACCTCATCGTAAGTGGCTCGCATGTTGCGGAGTAATGGCAGCGCATATACGTTAGTACATTAGTAGTTATACATACACTCTGTCTCATCTTACTTGACGCCTACTGAAGTTATCTCGGCCCCGATGCCAGAATAAGCGCGGGGATACTAGGAATCTGTCTGGGGTACATTCGTGCTCGGTTCATGCAGGCTTATCAAGATGTGGATGCAACGTCGGGCAGTCAAAATGTGTGATAATGTGCATTCGCGATGCATCCGCGCCGGAGCAAATGTATACAGTGCAACTTAGAAATCTCGCTATTGTACAGTACACAGCTACGTAAAGGCCTTCAGCTTAGCAGAAACTGGTACATACGTCCGGTTATGTTTATGTGCTTCGCTTGGACCTAGTCCCTTCATGTGGGAGGCGGCGGAAGACCATGATCTGAACCATGAGGTCCGCAACCATGTCACTGATGACTGTTGATGTGGTGCAGTTTGTGGGCTATCGTCCAAGGGTATGTATCATACAAACGAATCACAAATGGCGCTTTGAGCCCGGAAGTTTCGTACTCGGTATTACGTCTATCTTCATTCGTTGCTGGCAATACCTAGGTAAGGACCGCAAACATACCCTCGAGAGCCTCGAGACATGACGGACCGAGGGCTCGGGGGCCAGATGCACATGGCAGCATGGATAAGGGAAGAGAACTGACAACTATGACGAGTGAGGATCGACGCGGATTGAGACCGAGCATTGGTAGCAGTGTGCCACCTCTTGCGTGCCATGCATCCGCGGAGTGACAAATTCGTTCAATTCCTTTCCCCTTGTCACTGTACGGCGTCTGACTTGACTTCGCGATTCCAAATTGATTCGAGGAGTACAAAGAGGCCTCAGCTGCTCTTTCTGAACGCCTCATAAATCCATCAAGCTTCGTCTTTCCAAGATCAGCCATACCCAAGTACAATTTCAATTCTTCAACAACGCTTCGTCGTCAAATCATCATCGTTACTATGAAGATCACTTATTCCATCGCGGCTACCCTGCTGGCCTTCACTGTCACCGCGTCGCTGGTTCCCGCCGAGGCCGGAATTCATGTGAGTCCCTCACATCGCTGCCTCTTTTAGCACGGTTCTGACGTACCTAGGGCCGCGAACCGGTTGAGGCCGGAGCCGCTGTAAATCCTGTGGACGACGCTGCCACTCGCAGCGATTGGTACTACATCAAGGACAAGCGTGAGGGATAAGGCTGAAGCCGCAGGTCATCCTTTGGAGGAAGTCGCTAGTCGCAGAGATTGGATTCACATTTAAGTCAAGCCACAGGTATTCATTAGTGAGATTTATAGTCTAATGAAAAGTGTGGTCACCTTGATGTGGTTATTTGTACAACGATGAATAGGGAAAGAAATAAGCACCGAGCTTGCGAAGGTTCCAAGTTCGATCATTGACATGCAGTCACACACTGTACTCAGGATCATCGAAACCATCACAACCGAATCCAAGTAATAGTTCCCCGGCTTTGCACTTCATCATCCAAGACGTTACTCCAGGAGAGATGTCTTCTTTTGATTTTCGGGCAGTGTCGCTTGTTTGCTGAAACATTTCTCTGTTCCATCCACTACATGTGGCGAGGCTGGAGCCTTGCCCGTGGCCCTCGGGTCATGCGAGCCAAGCATTGTATGCCAAGCTTTGAAGCATCTAATGCAGCGTTCTGATATTCAGGGATTGCCCTAACTTACTACCTTCTCAATTTGGTTAAAGCTGTCAGCCAACAACGTACGGAGAACGGATTCACAATTGAACGTGCGGTCGTGTTAGGTGGCACAGTCAGCACAGTCCGCGCGCATACAGTGCTACCACTATAGCCACCTAAAGCTCTAAAACATGCTTTCGCTATAAGACCCAACCTTCAGAGCCGAATATTCTGAAAGATAGGGCAAGTGTGCGCTGAAGAGAATAGAGTTCAAAAATGCGGGAGCACTGTGCTTGGCCAAAGTATATCACCACTGCACGTTCATTTGTGAGTCCATTCTCCGTACCATGCACCTTCATGCTCCTGTTTCCGGGACAAGGGGCGGGCAGATAAGGTAACCACAGAGGTCTGCATGTGCTGATCCCAGCAACTTTAGAAGAGGCTGCAGGTGAGGGGCGTGCGTGCCTGCTAACACATGTATCTGAATTGTGTGATTAGCATATGTCATCTGGTTCTGACAGATATAAATATTTGTGAAAGCATACACATTCTTCCGTTCTATTCAGCCCTCGTTCATCTTGCGCTCACTTCTCCACAGTCAGTTCAATTCGAGCGAGAAAGAGGGTCATAGGGATCACACTCACGAAGCCATTGCACCGCAGCCATGAACATCAACCAAGAGGGATACAGTCGCCGAATGGCATTTGTGCACGCGATACTGCACCAATTTGGATTGTCGGTAAGTGTAACCTCCCTCCTCCATCGTTCAGGTTCAGGAGCAGTCTTGCTGACTTGTGAGAATCGAAGTCGACCGAGATACAACCTCTCGCGTACGTCGAGCATTGTCCCTTCCATTTCAACAACTTCGTCTACAAAGTGGTCCTTAACTCGCCCGCATATCCCGCATCTTTCCCTCAAGGCCGACCCGGAACGTGGCAACCACCACTGGACGGCGTCTCAACGCTGGTCATTCGCCTGAGCAATCCTCGCGCCGAGGGCTTGAACAACGCCAACCGAGTGGAGAATGAGGTCGCGTCGCTGTACCTCGCACGACAAGCTCTGGAGAAAGCCGGGGTTTCTCCCGTTGTGCCCGCGGTGTACGCGTGGGCTCCTAAGAGTCATGGCGAGCACGAAGAGGGCTTCGGCTGGGTTGTGACCGAGTTCAAAGACGGTTCGGACCTCGATGGCCAATTTCCGACCTTGTCTTTGGGCGACCGGGTGTCCGTCCTTGGACAAATCGCAGATGTCTTGGCTGCAATTCAACAGGTCAAGATTCCTGAAGGGGCGAGCGATTACGGGGCATTGACATTTGTGGACGGCAAGATCGTCAGTGGACAGATGACACTCATGGAGGGTGGTCCGTGGGGAACATATTCTGCGCTATGGGTTGCTAAGCTTCAGGCCCAACTCGAGAATTCCGAGAAAAGTCTACTACTCAAAGGATGGGCAGGAGATATCCGTGATAGACTTGACAGGTTTTTGTCGGATAGGGCCCAAGGAATAGACAGGGTTCTCGGGGAAGTCGATGGGAAGCAAAGAGTCTTGGTGCATGGCGACCTCAGTATGTCCCATTCCCCGACCACTCCCTTTATCATAGCTAACGGTATTTGAAGCAATGAACAACATGCTCTACGACAATACCAAGAAGGTCATCACTGCTGTCCTTGACTTCGATTGGGCATCAGTAGCACATCCGGCCGAGGAGTTCCTTTCCGGTCTCTGGGATATTGGGGGAGGAATCCACGAGAACACCGAGTTCATGCACGACTCCATATTGACAGGCAAGTTTGACAGTACCCCTGATCTATCTGGTGAAGAAGTTCAGAAGTGGGAGGTTGCCAAATTATGGAATCAAGCTTCAGCCCAGAAGGTCACACGGCCTTCTGAGATCAACGGGATGCGGGGTGTGTGGGAGTTGAAGAGGTTGGAAGACATGCTTTGTCCTTTTCACCTTAGCAATGAGGTCATGCTCAAGCGAACCACCGAAGAAGTACAAGTCAAGCAGAAGGCGGAAACTGGAGAGGACATCGAGAAGTGGCTTGCTGGATGGGGGTTTTAGTTTCATTCATGGCCAGGCCGTACTGTAGTTCAACGGGACCTGGATGCTTTGCTCGCTATATCCTGGACGAACGTCCTACACCACAGCTCTTCAGACACTCTTAGCGGACAGCAACCAGAACCACCGCCTGACCGACTTTTGTCAATATTTGGCGGATTTCCATGCGGGTTAAAGTGGCCGCGATAACGTGCCGTCTCACATTCCGGCTCGCCTCCGCGGCCTGAGCTTTCATTTGGGGAAAGCTGGGAGCTGACCGGACGCACATGACGACACATGCAACATGTGCTGTTAACCGCCAACATGCACTCCGCGTGTCTCGTGTCACAAATAAGCCAAGATCGAGCGTATTGCGTATGTCGAGGCCATGCCTGTCCGTGCCGATGGTCATTCCATTGGCCATGTCGGCCGGGCCCATTGCATTTGAGCTGCGGGTTCCCTTCACGAGTTCACTGCCCCCTCGGTGAGGATTGTGGCAGGTCTATCTGGTCAAATCAGGCGACAGCCTGAATACGTGGAATCAGGTCACTTGACCGGGGTCCCGGGGGGGAGGGGGGGTTACTTATCTTCAAATACCTATGTTGGAAGCCAAGGCAGGCCTGAGGGCCGTAGTCAGTCATGCTGTGTAGCAGCTGTACGCCAGCAAAAGGTCTGAGGGTCTGAGTAGTCTGAGAGTCTGAACGAGAAACGAAACGAGCGAGGCGGGTATTATTCTAAGTATGGTCCGGGACCGTCCCGGACCAGAATTACCACCTAACAACAGTAAAACACGTCCCGACCGTTCCTTTCTCACACAGCCTGGAATTGATGGGCGAAAGGGAAGGCAAACATATTTGCCAGTGACAAAAGAGTCATATTTTCTACTGGTAGATAGCCTCTGGTACATTCTGCTGCCTCTCATCCACGTACTATCAGAGCCTTACGATATCCATGCTCAAGAATGCTTCTTAATAATAACAGCTCCCAACTCCGCTACCCCGTACACAACCGCCATCGTGTTTCCCCTGGACACAATCGGCACAACACTCGCATCACAAACCCGCAGGTTCTTACACCCATACACCTGCAGCCGCGCATCCACAACACCCCCCATCTCCCTCGGCATCATAGAACACGAGCCCACCCAGTGATTTCCACCTCGCACTGTCCGCCGGACGTACTCCTTTGTAGCCTCCACGTCCTCGAACTTAGCTGCCTGCGGCTTGAGATGCCCAGCAAGCGGCTCCGCTGCAGCGATGTCCTGCTCGATGTACCGCAGACTGCGCGCCAGAACAGCGGCATCGAGAGGATGCGAGAGGAAGCGCGGGTCGATGGCCATGCCGCCGTCCAAGCTGGCGCTGGTGACGTGCACAGACCCTCGGGACAGCGGATGCGCGAGGATGGAGCAGATGGAGAAGTGGCGTCCTGGCGGCCGGAAAGTCGGATCCGCGGCATCGTATGGGATAAAGGTGTTCGCAGAAATGTGGATGATGGGGGCGTCCGTGGGCGAGGAGAGCACCGAGTGCACAAAGTCCGCGTGGGCGGTGGCAAAGGCCGGGGTAGTTTTGCCGGCTGGTGAGGCTTCTCCCGCGTCTTGAATGAGTTTGGCGACTGATTCGCGACCTGCTGCTGTTTGGATGTCCGGGAACGGGACGTGCGCGTATGTGTTGGTGCCACTGGTGGCCAGCGGACCTCGACTGTTCCAAGTGGAACGGCTTGTCAGTCTTGTTGAATTCTCTGGACGGTCGTCACTGGCAAATGCGTAGTGTCAGATTTCACTTACCCTTTGGCATATGCGGCCATCGCAGCTTCGAGCACAGCAGGCTCTTGACGGTTTAGTGGATCCCTGGATGGCATGTCCGAATCGTCCTGAACCTCGAAGCTATGCCCTACCAGGACATGGTTTTGGAGATTCTCGCCTACATAAGGGTTGTCGACAACGACTGGAATTCCCAGCTCCTTGAGCAGAGCGGCGTCCCCAACACCAGAGACCTCGAGCAGACGTGGCGAGGACAGCGCACCTGCAGCAAGGATGACTTCTTTGTGCGCTTTCACTTCAAACTTCTCGGGCTTTCCATCTTTCACGACGGTATAAGCAACACCTTGTGCCACCGCATCACCCTCGCTGGGGACGCCTTCAGCGAATAAGATCTTCTCCACTGTGGCTCCCGTGATCACGGTCAGATTCGACCGGTGACGCACGGGATGGAGAAATGCATTGGCAGACGAGCACCGCTGTCCCGTGGCTGGATCAATCGTCTCCGGAGAAATCACCGCGCCTTTCACGGTTCCAGAGAACGGATCGTTGCTCTCCGGAAACCCCAGAGTGCCGATAGTCTTTGCCCAGACGTTCATCCAGTCATTCTCGGCCGCAGTTAGGTCGGGAGCCCTGAGAAGCACACGACCTTCGCTGTCTTTCCCATGGAAGGCCTTATCCACAGCGGCGCTGAAAGCGGTCCAGTCCCAGCCGGAGTTGCCCAGCCCAGCCCAGGCGTCGACATGGGACTTTGACGTTGGTGAGACGAGAAAGCTGTTGGTGCTGCTCGTGCCGCCGAGGGCACGGCCTGCAGGGCAGGGGAGTTCTCGCCCGCCCAGCACCGACTGAATTTGGGACATATTAGACATTACTCCTTACTCATTGAAACTCACGGGAGGGGAAAACTTACCTGTTTCGTTGTCTTGAAGGCCCAGTCAACCTCGGACCCCATCGTACGTACCCACATGGCTGGCGTTGAGACTCGTGGATCGTTGGTGCTGTCCTCACCGGCCTCTAGAACGGCCACCTGGATGGCGGGATCCTCTGACAGCCGCGCTGCCAGCAAAAGGCCTGCTGTGCCTCCGCCGATGATGACGAAGTCGAAGCTAGAATTTGGGGCAGTCATTGTGAAGGATGTGTGAACAGGGATGGTAGCTGGTGTGAGATGCTCAGATACACTTTGGTCTCGATCAGGGCTTGTCTGGACTCTGAGTTTCCTTATATCTTCATTTACTGGTGGAGCATGTATGTGTCCTTCGAAAGCGATGTCAAACTGTTTTCGATATGCTCTCGCTCGGGCTGGAACCTCCTTGCTTTGGTGTGACTCTACAAAGGACCTCCAACATGCGTTTCAAGGCCACTGCTGAGCAATCTGACACAAAATTCGGCTGTGTGGGTCACTTGCTGGACCCTATGGAGTACGAACTCACACGGGCCTGCAGCTTCTGTTGGCTTATCTGACGTACTTCGGCGCACCGCTGCTGTGATCTGCCAGAACTCGGCCTATCACGGCGTGACTACTACCTGATACCACGGGCCCGAAGGATTGGAAGGAGTGTCGGTGTGAGGCCCCCACGAGGAATTATGCAATTATCAGGTTCACACTTCTGACACTCAAATAATCCCAGGCTCAAAGCCCTGTTCGTGCAGTCTATGCATGGGCCAACCGGACCCGTCCTGCGCGTCCACGCGGCCAGGCAGTTCACATAACTTTACTGTGATTGTGTGATAGAACCTCGGCGAGGATGAGGCCGGTCCATGCCACAAGGCTGAAGCCTGCAGCACGCCAGACCATCGGCAGACTATCATGATCCACAGCCACAGGCAGGCCAGGCAGGCCTAGTATCTGCTAAGTCTGCCCATGAGCGCTGGGTGGATTCGTGAAGTACCCGCCTTGTTTGCCTTCCTATTGCCCCAACAAGTGCGATACTGTAGTGGACATCCAGCTCCGGATATAAAATTCAATAGGTACAGCAAACCAGATGGCCGGCCTGAAGCTCCACACGACCCGATACAATGGTTCACCACTGAATCACCAACGGTCGAGAAGTCAGGGAGTACAGTAGAACCAACAGGACGCAGGCTGTGCGGAAGCCCCACCCAGTGGCGTCGCAGCGCATGAGCGCCTCTTCGATTGCGCTGACGCACAATCTCGGCACTGGTTTGCCGTGCCGTCGTCGCTTACCTGCAACTGCATCTTCAAGGCATGGTCAAATCAATAAAGACAGGTACTCGTGGGGTGGGTCTAGTGCCGAAGGCCAAACTAGCAGCTGGAATCAGCTGGTTCACTAGCTATAGCTATACGTGATAGTGTTGAAACCTTTGAATTCCAATGAATCTTGCGTTTTGGAATGTGCCGTTGTAGTTTGATTATTTTACTATCTTTCAGTGAGCTCGCGGTTTTGTCGGAAATTTGTGGAATAGACCCCGGACTGAGAATAAATGTACTGGTACATTTTTAGGGTAGATTATGCGATGAAATTCTATCTAGAAGCCCTGTAATGAGCACTTGAACTAGTAATGTGTTGCGGTCGAGTGTGATTCGAAGTAGCGCTGCGTAGGTAGCGTCTAAAGTCCTTCTTCGCCTTTCATCTTCTCTTCAAAAGCCCAAAAAGCAGCCTTCCACTGAGGGTCCCACGAGCTAAGGGCATGATTCTGATACCAAGCAACCAATTCTACATCTTGCTTCGTGTCTCAACGAAAAGGGAATCAGCTTCAGCGACCCTCTGCCCAGCTTCATTCTCAATGAAGGCCTCCAGAAATGTCTTCCTGCCCTCAGTCTTTTTCCACCGCGCGGTGACTAGGTATGTCGCAGGAACCGCCACAGGCCTCAGATACCGTGTGTTCAGATAAGCAGTGACTATGGGGGAGTCGCCCAAGTACTGTTCGCGACTCCTAGCCTGAGGCGTGACGAAGCCCGTGATCTCGTCAAGGATCATCGCAACGACGCCGCCGTGCGCAATGCCGCCGTACCCGCTGACCATCACCCGTAGCGTTATAAAGGCCTTGATTTCTGGTAGAAAAGCGGCGTTGTTGTCAGGTCGAGGGTAGAAGATCACGAAATAGGGTATGGTGTCTTCCCTGCGGGTGATTGTGCTCATAAATGCGTCCTCGAAGTGGGGTTTCATGTGGCGGCTCAAGGCGGGCGACACGATGAGGTTGGGCGCGGCAAGGTGTTTGGCGCACCATGGTATTGCTTTGAAATGGTTGATCTCATCTTCAGCCGTGGGTGCATAAGAGTTGCCGGACATCCTGCCTTCTTGTCGTCTCGATGGTGGTGGTGGTGGTGGTTCAACGCAAAGTTTGGGCACCGCTGGCTACTAACTACGAGCGTACAGGGACGGATGCTGCCGAGGTCAGTCAAATCCTGCCGCTAATAAATAAGCTCGGCATGGGGGTACATAGCTTGGCGCTAGTATTCCTTGATCATAAAAGCAGAAAATCGCAATCGGACGTAAACTTGGAGTACTCAGTCGAACACCTATGGTTGAACACCCAGAATCGAACACGCGAAGTTGAGTACCTAGGTATCTATGGTCGAAAACCCATCATCGAACACCTGAAGTCGATCACCACAGTCGGTGGCCCAAAGGCGAGTGCTCATTATACTGTAGTCGGCTACCAAAGTAATGAATACTAGCGCCGAACTACAGGCTATGTACCTTCTTGTACCCCTGACCATTGTCCGGGCTATAGCTCCGACCTTCCTGAAGAGACTCAAAACTTGCATCGGCACGCAATTATTGACGTTCTCGCGAGATGTTGACTGGATTGAAATTTTATGCCTTATGCCTTGCCTCGGAGCTTGTCCTAATGTCTTTGGCGATACGCCCACAAGGCATGCAGAAGTCGTACTTGCGCAGGTGTGCACAAGATACTAAGTTGAGTCCAGACATTCCAAGCTAGTCCGAAAATCCTGGGAATCGGATCTCAAAAGAAAACGAATCCCTCATTCTACATCTTAATAAACTACCTCAACTGTAGGCGCATAATGATTTAGCTTTGCAGCCATTTGCTTCCCAACATTCTAATGTTCTAAAGTTTCCGCAATCCTGCCTGGCACTTCTTACACAGCGTGTTCGTTTGTAACTTCCAATTTCTCCGAGAGCAGCGTTTTGAGGGATCAGCACTGAGCAGGCTGAGGCAGCTTGTCCAGTGCGAACCTAGGTATGTGCTTTCCAGTCGCATCCTAGCCTAGTAGCACCACATGAGTTGCCCCTTGTCCTACGTGTCCATCGGTCTCGCCTATCTGTCAGAGACACCCACCCAGATGTCCCTTTTCACTGTAATAGCACATTTGTTGCCCACGATAGCCTCCTGACTGTGTGCAGACCCGCGGTCGCCATACTGGCGACGGGTGACGTTTGCCACAGACGGGAGCCCGGGTGTCATTGGCGATCCACCAAAGGTTGTCAGGGCGAAGACTGGTTCGCTCACGTTTCGGTTCGATCTCTTTGCGGCAGAGGAGCCGAAGATCCTGGGGCAGCGGGCTTGCAGAAGTCTTTGAAGAGAAGGGGCGGAGCCGCAGAGAATGGCTGAGAGGGTTTGTCAGTACGTCTATCGAATTCGAGGTAATTATAGAGTTGACTAAGATCATGGCGTACCGAGATATATCTCAATTTCACACCAAGTTTGGGAGTCAGCGAGATAGTAGTACTGCTCTTTCTCATGGGCGAGCATGGCAACAGATACAAATCTCACGCAGCCAGCTATTCCAATGAGTATCAGCTCAGATCGAGTGGGCTGATTCGAACCCGGTGGTTGCGCGCACGTATTATAACATATGAGACGGAAAAATAATGATTGAGGCAGGAAGTACCTGCAACTGAGACGAATCCAAGACCAAACAAGAGCATCAGGTTTAACTTTTGTCGTAAGGGTAGCTGGATGCTCCAGACCGTTGCCATCGGCGTGATATATATAGCAATGTCCAGAATGATACTGCAATGGGAAGTTAGCCAGATCTCTTGGAACTCGGAAATAAGGATGCGTGCTTGATTATTCCGTTCGCGTTGTAAAATTGCTGCTGTGCAGCTGCAGTCATGCAGTGGCCTTTGACCGAGCCGCTTGTATCCCAAAACAGAGAGGGAGGAGTGCATGAGAAGACCAGGATGAAGAAGCTAGCGATGGAAAAGCCAGCAACGCTGAATATGAGGAAGTATGCAAACCAACGCATCTTTGTTCGCTGATCGAGTCGGAGGTATAGAGTGATCAGGCTCATCTTCACGAAGAAGACGCTCGTTACATAGAGTAATCGAGTCCAATAGGTCGCCTGCAACATTGGTGTGTAGTCACTGGGGGCTATCTGGCTTACTGTAATGGCAAAAGAGGTTCAGTATTTTGTCGCAGTCTGTGTACCTAAACTACCCAGGGGTATTTCTGTGCGTGTGATGCCTATCTCGTCATTGCTCGCGGCTCTGGAGTGGACTTACGACGCATACCAATGCCATAGTAGCTTGCTTTTCCATTTTCCAGTATTAGCGGCTGCTCTTAAGCTGATCAAAGCTCTCACAACTTCGAGAGCATGCATAATGCCTCGGTCTGTTCCGGTTTAGATACTCACCAGTCATCGTGGCGACAGTCAGCCCCAATGCAAAAACCTGTTGGGTGTTTAGGACGGTCAGTCGTGATGTGCCGTAATAAGTACTCCAACTGGGCTGGAACAAGCTGAACTGTATACCGTTCCTAATAACATGAAGACTGTTGCATATCAATTAGCTCTGAGCTCTCTAGGTCTGACACACGTTAAGCACCCTTGAGCGGGTTACAACTTGCCGTCATCAACCCCAATCCCCTTGATAATCACTGTTCGTGTGTATATCCGCAATGCCATGACGATGCAGGTAAAGAACATGAAGAATATGCCGACCCCGAAGACTGTCCTCTGACGAGTGCCTGGTTGAAACTCCCGCGACTGTATGTTACTGGGAGTCATCGTAGGCGTAGTTGCACAAGATACTTAGGCAGTTGACATGCCATACAGAAGAGCCCCTGCGTATATATGTCCTCAAATGAGGGCAAAGTCCTAGCCGCCCAAATTGGGTCGGAACGTGCCCTTGTTGCTTGATGTTGGCCACATGATTGCGACTTCTACGCTTGTGCATACCGGTGTGCAGGGACCCTGGAGCCCTGAGGACACTTGAGTCAGTGATCTACCTAGGCATTCACATGTAACCTGCCAGTCATTCCATGATCGTAATACTACTTGTTGCACTCACGTGGAAAGCCCCGTCGTTTTAGATCGTGGTGGGTAGATAGACTCTGCATTTCGTGGGCCCTACCCGCGGAGAGACTGGTCAAAGGGGTTGCTCCGAGTGTCCTGAAGTCAGTGAGCTCTTTGCGAGAGAGGGCGGAGTTACGAGGCTCGGTATTCCATGGATTAAGGTCAGTAAAGTTTCGATAGAACGGGGGATAGGTTGAGCAAGTGGGCCATCTCAGCTGAGAAATGATCTTCTGCTTCCCGCTCTAGGCCATCGGATGGCGACGAAATCCACTGCGAGGTCAACGATGGAATACCGTATCAAGCTAAGTGGCTGCATTTGCTTCGTAAACTTCACAAATGCGGACGTCCCTGGGCTCTTGGTCTTTCCCGATGATCCACCTGCTCTGCTGTTGATCCATACCACTCCTGAACTTTGCATGGGCCCACCTCCGGAACTCGGCTCGCGGCAAACCCTCCGCGGGCCCCAGTCGTGATGCGATCGTGATTCCATGATGCAGGACTGTTCAAGCTGGGCTGTACTGTGCCATTCGCCGCATAGTGGAGAAAGAAAGCTTATAATAGGTAGAGTGCCCAGGTAGCCTCTGACTCAGAAGGCTGCACACACTGCGCTACCAGCTTTCTCTACTTTCAGATTGACCATCAAAACGGTGCATGTACTCATATATTGCGAAGCTATGCCATCCAAGATCTTGCTGACCGGAGCGACGGGCTATGTCGGAGGCACGGTGCTGCACAAGTTGCTCGCCTGCACCGACGAGAATGTGCAGCAGGCTGTGATCACAGTCCTGGTGCGCGGAGAGGACAGGGCACGGAAGCTCTCGAAGGTCTACGGCAACCGTATCAGCTGCGTTCCATTCACGGACTGGGACGAGACGGACTTTCTGTGCGTAGTCATCATCACTCCAGAGGCTCATCAAAGTCATGTTGATAACTTGGAAGATTCACTAACGCGGCCTCAGCACCGATCTTGCCAGCCAGCACGACCTCGTCATCAACGCCGGGTCGGGCTTCCACCCTCCAAGCGCAGAAGCTCTCGTACGCGGCCTGGCGAAACGCCCGACCGACCGCGCAGCGCCGGCCTGGATGATTCACACCAGCGGCTGTTCCAACATCTGCGACCGGCCCCTCACAGGCACGCCGCGACCCGACGCCGAGTACTCCGACGCCGACCCGGGCGCGGTGTACGACTTCGAGAAAGCGCAGGAGGCTGCCGAGCCGTACGCGCAGCGCACGTCGGAGCTCCTCGCGCTCGATACGGGCGCCGCCACTGGGGTGCGGGTCTTGAGCGTGCAGGCGCCGGCGATCTTTGGGCCGGGCTCGGGCCTGTTCCAGCGCGCGGGGCTGATGATTCCCATTATGATGGGTTACGTGCTCTCGCATGGGTATGGTTTCCAGCTGGGAGATGGTACGGGGGTCATTGACTATGTGCATGTCTCCGACCTAGCGGATCTGTATCTGCTTTTTGTGCGAAAGATCCTGGCGGGCGAGGACGAGGATCTGCCCTCGGGCAGGAAGGGCATCGTCTTTCCTACCGCGGGCCGTGTCTTGGTCAAGGACATTGCGCAGGACTGCGTGGATATTGCGTTTTCACGGGGCATCCTGCCTCGCGATGATACGCCGCCTCAGCCTGAGATTCGCGAGATCAGCTTGAGTGAGGCGGCGGCGACCACGGCTGGGAACGTGGTGGTGGCAGAAGTGGGCTGGGCCGGGCACCGGAAGACGAAGGGCACTATCGCGAGAAAGCTTGGCTGGACGCCGATATATGGTGCTGAGGCGTGGAAGAAAGATTTTGGTGATGAGCTGGAGTGGGCTCTGCAGGGACAGCGTGGTGTCACCATTGATAATTGCATTGCTGAAAAGAAAGAATAAGACGGAGGCTGCAGGGCAAACCGGCCATCCTATAACACGAGACTGCGGCTTATTTCATAGGTCTCTACAAGATCTGGATGAACAAAAGCTACAAGCCCAGTTTCCCATTCTCTCACAAGGTGTATACCAACTTCTTGCCCACAACTGGATTCTTCCGGATATCCTCAGATCCCTCCAACGCACCAGCCAGCTCCGTGTCCCGCACTGTAGACTGTGGATGCAAGCGGACTTCACATCCTTGGAAGTCCGCGTCTCAACAGCCCTTGCATGGTGGGATTTCAGGCCCCGAGGGACCCCCGAGGGACCCCTGTGCCCTCGAACTTGGCTTCCTACCGCGCGTTCCTCGGTTGTGCGGAAGGGGTCGAGCGACACGTAGCGACCACCGGCGCGGCCGATCGCGGCGTAGCACAGCCGTGTAGGTAGTCTCCGCTGTGGTGATGTAGTCGATAGCGAGTCGCAACTAGTTCCGTGTGTGGACGCGGATGTCCGCCGCTGGAGCTGCTGTGGGCGAGGCGTAGTCGAGTACGGCATCGGCCTCGAACGAGCGGGACATGTTCCACGTCGTTCCTCAGCGAGTGGAGCCGAGTTATAGAGAATGATTTGGTCGGCGGGGCCGCCAACCAAGGCCGTTTGCGTCTTGATGGCAGTGGGACTTGCCATTGCCATTTATCTTTCCATCTGGGAGCCCTTCTGAGCTCTGGGTGTAACTACTCAGTGGTCACGCTAGGCTGAGTGACTACCCCCGTCCACGCATACGGCTGGAGCACAATCTGCCACGTCCTGCTTCAAAGTTTCCACAATTAAATTCAAGGAGGATTGATTCGATGGTCACAAAAGGCTGAAAGAAGTTCGGCAGAGAGATGCTCAGTAATCACGTCATGCTCAAGCTCAAGCTGCCCAGCTGACTCTCGCATTTTGTCGGGAATAGTCGCTACTTTTCCCTCGCTCACGTTCGGAATTTCAGACGCGAGTAGGAGGCTCACACAATCTCCATCAGAACAATCTTATATGTATACTGCATCACGCTGAATCTGGTCGACCAAGACATCATACAAAACGATACTTCGCGCGCTCGAGCGGGGCACCGGGTTTTATCTCCTAAGTCATCTTACTCACACTTCTGGAAACGACGTCGGGATTCTCCTCGCTGGAAATGTGGCCTCCCAAGCTCGAGCAACGTCTATGAGCAGCCCCTCTTGAAACTTTGAAGCGATCGCAAGCAGTCCAAAAGGACGACCGTTCCAATCCAGCACCCCGAGAGGAAGTGTCACCGACGGGTACCCTAATTTGTGCTGTGCTTAGTTCCGGCTATGACATGCGAACATTGCTTGCTATATGATCGGAAGACTTACTTGCACATGCCGTGACATCGGGGAGATAGCTGTCCGCAGGCCCCAGGATGATGTCAACGCCGTAATGTTGAAGCGTCTTGTCTATTGCATCCTCGCCAGTGGTGAATGCAGCTTCTTCGTCAAGCCGCTTGTACTCCTCTTTGGTAAGCTTATTAGCTGCCTCAAGGCTTTGGACCAGGTGATCTTGGTTGGTGCATTCTGAAGTATTAACAATTAATTAGCAAAATTCGAGATGTTGGTTCCTGTTCAGACTTACGACGAGGAAACTCAAGTTCAACATGCTCTTCATGATATTTCACCAAGTCGGCAAGGGACGTGACCTTCGGCGTTTCAAGGTTTTGAATGTATGCTTCAAGCAGACTCGACCAATCGTTCTCTATTCAAGTATTCAGTCAGCAAAGATTTTCAGAGGAAGCCGATACGCACGCACTGCAACACCTCATGGCGGCGTCTAGACTCTTCTCCAACTCTCTGTCCTCGATAAGAGGCACGGGCCCAACAACTCGCTCAGCAAGCTGACCCAGTCTATCGTACGCAGAGAGTGTCTCTTTGACCTTTTCACCGTTAGCAAAAAGGATACAGTTTGTTCTTGGTGGAAGAGCTGCTCTCACAATCTGCTCGAAGGCCCCGGCCTGCGGCTTTTGGTGTTCCTCCGTGAGTCGCCACCGGTGAGGGTCAAGCGTGGCAATCCGAATGTTTTCCCAGTCTCTTGAAGTGGATTTTCCGTAGCCATCTTTAGGCACACTTGCATGGGATTTGTCCACCATGACGTTCAGGAGGTTGATCAGATCCTCAGTGCACTTAGCCATCGGTCCTACGCTGTCGCGGTCTTTCGCGAAAGGGAACCCTCCTTGTTCGGAGACCAGAGACGGAGTAGTCCGAAGGGTGTACAGCGCCGCCCTTGTTGCTGGATTAGTGAGGGAGCCGTTAAAGTCTGCGCCGATGGACACTGGTGCGAAGCCGGCAGCCACAGCGACCGCAGACCCGGATGACGAGCCAGAAGGATTCTTTTGTGGGCTGGTTAGCTCAGGTAACATACTCTTATCGACAAAAGAAATTGGGAGGGCTAGTTTTTCCTCACAGAATGCCCGTAGATCCCATCGTCAATTACGCCGCCCGGCACATATGCCGACTGCGTTTGGCCACCTCGTGCTGACCAGCCGCCCGGCATCCCCGTGCCTCTAGATTTGCTGATCAGCACACTTTGTTCTGATCTTATCAAGTCGTGGAGATAACCCACTTCCAATTACCATATTGCTACTGATGTTCAGCTTGAGTGGGTCGTAGGCTGGTGTGAGGGGCTCACTAACGGTGAGATTTGCCTTCCCGACCAATATCAGGCCAGCTTCGACTGCCAGTCTAATTACTTCGGCAGTCTTCCGGGGATGAGAATCTTCAAAAGCCCATCCACCGTTTGTAGATTGTACGCGAAATTCTTCGGAAGTATCCAGTGCATCCTAGAAAAGCGTCAACGACAAATACAGCTTGCCTAGTGGAGCTAAGTAGTACGACCTTCACGATGAGTGGGATGCCGTGAAGGGGGCCCCGCAGGAAGCCCCGCCTTCTCTCTTCATCAAGCCGTCGCGCCACGGTCTCTGTATAACTGAGCGGCGAAATAGAGATTACTGCTCTCAACCGGCCGTTATGATCCAGCATTTGCCGGTGACAGAGCCGAACAAGCTCCAGACTTGTGAGCTCGCCGGACGCCAGGAGGCTCTGAAGCTCTGCAGCTGTAGCTCTGAGCAAGTCAATTTTGGCCATGCTTTTTGTCACCGAAAGTCGGATATTGGACAGTCACAGGATTAGATTTAGCTGTGGGGCCGAGGAAGAGAATCGGAAATACGTCCAAAACAAATGCATGGGAGGTGCCGAGTATCGAGGGGAAAGCGGAACGGAAGTTCAAGCAACATGCATAGGACTATCAGGAACCACCAGACCTTAGTACCAATTGGAAGTGGTACTCCGGAGAGATGATGTGATTGGGCACACAAAAGCAGTATGGTGGCACAGTCCACTGACCAGAGAAAGGCCCCGGGCCTGCAAGACCTGTTGACTGCGGGTACAGTATTCTTCTAGAATTGATCTCGGGAGAGACCTCGGGGGCAATAAATTAAAAAATCCTTTGGCGAGCTTGTTAGCGTTCATGATCAGCGCTGGAAAGAAAGAACATCCTCCCGAGTACATGAACGCAACAAAGTCAACGGATACAACCGCGACCTCAGTGAGCCTACAAACGGAGTGACCCGCTGACCGACCTTGATATGGTAACAATCGCGTGCTCAAGTATGCGGGCCTGCGGATGCCACTTTGTATATCGAAAAAGCAAAGATGCAGAGCTTGCACAACTCACCAAGAAAAGTATACAGTTCATCCAGCGGACCTCAGCTGAGAGATTCGCTGATTCAGTGGGCAGTGTGCACGCCGATCAATACCTGCCTGGGAGGCTTCTGCGATCTGAAATATTGAACAAATGGCTCGTCGCGTCGAAGCTTTGAGATTGCTCAAAGTTTCAAGTTGTCTTGAGTATTTCACGTCCACCCACGCCATTGATCATTGAAATTCTCTCCTTTCTCGCCAGGGCCCGATCCCATCCTAGCCAAATGGAGGTGCCAACAACTCGTCAAGGCCTGGGCATCACACCCCCAACCGGCTCAGAAACCGCCACTCAGTCACAAAATGTCCAAGCCGAATACTCGCGGACTTTCAGCGTCCCCCAAGGGATCACCACCCCAGACGTCACGCTCCAGATTGTGCAACGCATCGTGACGGCGATTCGCTCCTTCGATTTACAGGCCCTGCAAATTGAGTTCTCCAGGCTCGACCCGGGAAGCTACCAGTTGGTATACCTGTTCGAAATGGGGTCCTATCCAGGCAGTGAGGCTTACAAGCAGAATGTTCTTCACTACGCAATATCCGCACAGTCGATAGGGTCCATGCACAATGCAGAGTTTGTCAGATACAATACTGTGCGAGTTCTGATGCAATATATCCCCGCCGGCTTGAAGCCCGAGATCCTCAACCAAGGCGACTCGCTGGGCCGCACACCATTACACCTAGCTGCAGCATCGAAGTCCTCGGACAGTCTTGTCTGTCTTGTCCAGCTCCTTCTGCAAGAACCGAGGGTTTCGGTGAGCAATCCAGACACAAACGGTCGAACGCCTTTGCACTACGCAGCCATCAATCCAGTTGGAGCTACCATTACGAAGTTGCTGATCAGCAGAGACGCTAAAGTGTTCTTCCAAGATCACAACGGCCAGACACCTTTGCACTCTGCTGCCAGTGTTCCGACCGGCGCTGCTGTCTTGAAGCATCTTATCGAGGCAGGTGGTCAAATCGACAGCAAGGATCACCAAGGTCAGAGTCCTTTACATATTGCGGCTGCGAACCTTTCCGAACAGACCACAAAGGTGTTGTTAGAGCACGGGGCCAATCATATGTCGTACGACTACAGTGTTCGCACACCTTCGGACCATGCTCGTGCTCAAGCGTCGAGCTCGAAAGCTTACAAAGACTCGAGACCCATGCCTGAAGCCGTTCAAGTCATTATAGACTTGCTTCAGGAACGCGAGTCGAAGGATCGAAGGTCTGAAAGTCCCGGAATGTCCCAGGAGCGAGCCTTCATTACTGCCGGCAGCGCTCTCCTGAGCCAAATGCATGTCATGAGACAGACCCCCCCTAATGATGGGCACCGAACCACAATTCGAACCTGGTCGCGATACGGGAAACCTACGACTGAGATATTTCAGGGAACCGGAAACTGGCTGCAAGAGTTTCTTCGGCAGCAATATAACTGCCAGTTAACCCAGCAAGCCCAGCAAAGAGGAACGCAGGCAGTATCCAACTTCATGACGGCATGGATTCACCTGCCAGCACACAATGTAGGTTATTCTCAATTTCCATCCCCACAACGTCTTTTGACACATAAGGCTTCTAACGGGAATTTAACTGGCGACCTAGCTCGACTGGATTGGACAAGCGGCAAAGATCATCCTTGGTGGCGAGCATCCCTGGGGTTATCAGCCTGGGCTGTATCCAAGCTCGCCGAAGCTGCTTGACACTATCAATCAGTTCATTGCTTACTTGGAAGAAAGCGGAAGCCTCTCCAGGCCCGGATTTTATGTGAGAATTTCTTCAGAGTAGTGGCTCTTTCCGCTCTGGATTTCCCTAGCGGCCAAAGATCGTACTGACAGATCAAACCTGGAAGTTACCTGACGGGGCCAACCTATTGCCACCACAGTGGCCGGTTCAATGCTTTGTGGTGAGCCTTTTTTGCATCTGTGTCCTACCTTGAGTTGTTTTCACCTTGAGGTATTTAAGTTCTGACCATTAACGTCGCCAATAGCTGCCAGTCCTTGACGTCAATACTCGCGTGCCCATGCACTGTCGCCACAAGTCTTTGATTACTTCAGAGCCCGATGACATTCAAGATCAAAAACGCCAATGCCTCCGGAATCTGCTTAACAGCATTGAATTTCAAGATTCCGGCAACAAAGTGCCACAGACATGGACAGACGAGGAACGACGAACCATTTCGGCCATGAATGATCTTTGTCAAGACGAGAAGCATGGTCATCGTGTGCTTTGCTTGGAAAAGACTTTGGATGAATACTGTCACAAGTCTTCACGTCACAATCTGGAACTTGCTGATGATCTTTGTCAACAGAATGGCCATGATATGCTTTGCTCGGAACAGACTTCTCATAGGTATTGTAAAGAGCCTTCACGTCACAATCTCGAACTTCTCGATCGTCGAGACCAAGATCAAGTTCTCACTCGCTACATGACTCCACCCGAAATCTTGAACAAGATTTCTAGAAGCAAGGGCACCGAAAGAGGAGAGGCTCGCGAGAAGCCCCAAGATGGCGATCGAGGATATGTCGTTGTCGTGTCACAGCTCATAGTCTGGAGAATTGGAGGTTAGTTGCCTTTCCCATCTTTTTTTGACGACAGTACCATCACGAAAGTTGCCGCGGACACAAGACCAAGTGATCTAACATGATTCAACTCAGACATCGTCATCACCAGTTATGGTGGAGGACTGAACTTTGCATCTCAAAACATGTGCATTCTGCGAGACCGTATCTCCTCGCGATTCAGCACCGCCCAAGCTGCATTTGCGTTGACCGTCTCGGCAGCTGAGACTGCCACGAACTTAGTGCGACTCATCCTCGAGGAGTCTGTGAAACAGGAGCCCCTTATACCTAATCCGACGAAGCACAGAGAGTTGCTGGATAGACTCCTGGATGGCGCAGGTTGTTTTGCCAGTGAGATTGATCGCGAGGTAAGTTGTCAATCAACAATCCAGCTTGGGAACATTGCCATCTGACCAACTAGCTGCTAACTGATTCGAAACCCTAGTCTCAAAAAGTCGATGCCTCCTTCACATCTTACAAGAACTCGCTGGGGAAAGTGGATGCTAATTACAAGGATTCTATAAAACGAGAGACCAGCATTCTTCTTAACCTCGACGATATTCTCAGCGAGCTGGCGATGATCAGGCGAGTTAAAGAAGATGCGCGGCTGGTCGCATTAGATGTCTTCTACGGCTACAGCGATGATTATAAGATCGTGAATTCATGGATGGACCGAAACAGGAGCAAGCTCAAGCGGCTTGAAGATGATGCGACGAGGGTCAGAAAGTCGGTATGTGGCCTTCACCCATATCGGCTCTGGATTCCAAGGTTGTTTGAGCTGACCAATACCACACAGCTTGTGACTCTGCTGAGCCTGAAACAGCGAGAGGTCAACGCCGAGGGCTTGATCAACTCTGAACTTCAGTCTCAGATTCTCTTCGTCTTCACCGCAGCGACGGTGCTCTTTGTAAGTGCCGACTTTTCCTTCTGATTTCGTTCGTCTTTCTCTTCTCCGCGCATACTGAGTGGTAGCAGACGCCATTGTCATGGGTCTCTAGCCTGTTGGCTCTCAAGATCAAAGGCTTCACACCCGCAGATGAGCAATGGAGCATCAAAGCTACAGCTGCGGCATCCTGTAAGTTCAACATTTGTCCCTCGCAGAATTTGTGGATGATTAGCACTGACTGACGTCCCTCTTCAGCCGTCACCGTGGCTGGCTTCGTCTCTCTCATGGGACTATGCCTACTGGGTTGGCGGTGGAGATCAGTGAAGACGTTTGTCAAGAAACACATGCCAGAGAAGCTTCGCACGCGGATTAAAGACCTTGAGCTTCTGGGGCCGGATGTACCAAATGAGATGCAGGGAGGACGAAGTTTGGCCACCAACTGAGCAGTCTCGGCATAGACCAACAAGCCGAACTCAAGGTGGTATATTCAGGGTGCAATAGGAGGGTTCGATGCCACGCAGATGTGTGATCTCAATTGATTCTGAGCAGCAGCAAAAAAAAAAAAAAAAAAAAAAAAAAAAGGAGAGAATGGAAAGGGATAAATTGGAACTATATGCCTTATATCGTCGGGTCCCGCTATAAGCAGGACTGCCACAAACACCTGCCCAACACCTGCCCAGGTGGGCAGTTGTACTGCATGTTCGAGTGAGCAGTTACAAGTTTTGATGATTTTCTGTGATTTTATATATGCTCTACCGTCCTGCCCAGAAAAGACGGGTTCTCAAAACTTCCCGTATAGAAGTACGGCACTGACACCCGGACTTTCGGTACCTGTAGACGTCCGCGCAGTATGCTGACTTCAGCATAGATCCATCAAAAAGGATTGCGCTATGGGGGTTGTGTCAAGGTCGTTGGTGGCCAGCGGCGTTGGAACTGCGAACTCCTGAGATACTGCCCGGTTGGCTCCAACTCTAAATCAATTACTCCTTTGATGAGGTGCATGGTCAGACTCGCAACGCGGTTGGTGGTCTCACTGGATTCAGGGCGCGCATCAAATCAAACAAATCAAATTGAGCACCTAAATTTGATTTGATTTGGTCTAGAGATCCATAGATTTGATCAATATGGGCCCGATTGATTTTGATTTGATAGATTTGATTAACTTATACTTATTTCCTCTTTTTCAACTTTATAAAAAGTCCACACGCCCCTAACACTTTAAGCACTATAATATTTTAAATATTTTTAATATAAAAAAATGTCGTTATAAACTAATTATTAGTTTAGATTCTTTTTTATTTAATTAACAATACCGGAATATTAATTTTATTAAACATTATTTACAAAAAACCTAAATATCGCTTTTTATAATATATATAATATATAAAAAATCGTTATATATTTTAAGCTAAATATTTCAATATTTTCGAATTATATTAACAAAGATTTTAATTTTGAAAAAGCTAATATAAGCTGCAGAGTATTAATAAAATTAGAAAATTCATTTTTCAAAGTATTAATCTTATTTTTAGCTTTTATTTATTGATATTTTTATTATATACGGCGAATTAATATCATATAAAGCAAATATATATTATATCATTTTTTGATCGAAAATACGTAAGCTATTTTAGCTTAAAATAGCTATATTGAGCTATTGATCTATATTTGATTAATTAATTAACTGTAATCGAATGTAGCCTATTTTATATTTGATTTGATTTCTGAAGGCTAAGTTTGATTTGATGCGTTTGAATTTGATTTGTTGCGCGCCCTGACTGGATTCTAGTCACCAGAACCGTAATTACCACCAATCCTGATGGATGTCTTTGTCCATGGCACCATGCAGCTTAAGCTTGACTTGCACCTGTGTGTCTGTGACCTGGTCGCATGACCCCAGTTCTTTGGCCTTCGTTATTTTGATACGTAGTGATTTTACGCAGTCATGAATCAATTTGCCGGTTGCTGTTCGTAAGCGGCCATTGTGATGTTGGATTATTACTGTGAACAGGCCTTTGAGGAATTTTGCCATTTGAGTTGTGGGCTGGGAAGTTATCTGGGAGCTCAGACGACTCGCAGCTCATGTTCCAACGACAACCACTAAAAGAGGTCTGACTTGCGAGATAAAACCTACTAGGGCTGACGGCCAGCTTCCAGGTTACTATCAACAGTGTCATGCCTACCTATATGTAACAAAGAACATAACATGGAGGGTTTCTTGAAAAATCAAGCGTAAGGTTTTACCTACTTAGAATTTGCGAGAATAGAGGTGCGCGAGCAGGACGGTCACAAACAGTTGGATGTGCATGAGCAGCTGCGAATTTCGACAAAATCTCGTGTTTTCGTGTGTAGTCCTCAACTCTTCTTAGAAAACTCAGATTCTCGTCAGGAATTTCCATTAACCTCGAAACTTGTCTCAAGTAATTCGGCCCTGACCAGTAGGGTCATACATAGGTAATTATATTTGCAAGTGAGGATTATCGTCGTCTTCCCCCACGGCCAGGCTGTCTTCGTCTAGATTGAGTTCACAATGGTCTGGGAAAGGACCACAGCGCATTTCGACCAGTATAGTATAAAGCATTTTGGGCGAGGAACAATGCTGCCGTGGCACGCATATCACTGAGCATGTCAATATTCACATTGAAAATGGTTCGGTCGTTTCTAATTGTGCGTGTAAAATGATGCCCAGCATCTGACTTACATGCACTGAGCACTTGGGCTGTTTAGCCCAAGAAAGGGTTTTCTCGCATGAGACATGTTAAGTATTTGACGTTCGAGTTGTGTCACAGCCTAAACTTGTTTGAAGTAGAGATCGTGAATTCATGAGAGAAGCATCAGGAATAAGAAATCTATACATCTTCCGAGCAAACAGCTTCAAAGAATCGGGACGTCGTTCATCTCCCCGTGGGGTTAAAGAAACCCCGTCCCCACAAACCCCGGATCAGCCAGGGTACCCCCGTTCCCACAAACTGCCCGCAGATCATCGTGCAGCGACTCAATAGCAGCAATATAAAGTTTACCCGATTAGACGTCGGACCTCGGTGGAAGTGAATAGCCGACGACATCGCATCCTGTCCACGGGCACGCTCAGACTACCTACCTCTCTGCTTCATCAGATTTGCCCTTTGGAATTCATCACACTCTTTGTGCAACCCGTTGAACGAAACCCGCTCCCGCAGAAAACATCCTGCGAAACCACCATGTCAGCCCTATCCCCCGAAATCAAAGAAAAATGGCTCTACGGCTCGACCCTGCCGTACGCAGAAGCCTCCTGGGCCCGCGGGAGTCCGAGCCCGTACTACAAGGACAGCCATCGGAGGCTGCGTGAGGCTATGCGGAACTGGGTGGACACGGTACGACCACCGGAATCCTAGATCTCTTTCTGCCGGAGTGGAAAGGACAAATTGGGAATCCAGAGCGCTGATATGTATACAGAATCTCATACCTCATGCTCAGGAGTGGGATCAAGCTGCGAAATTGCCGCTCGAGTTGTGGGTCAAGTTGGCGGAGGATGGCATCCTGATGCCCTCTGCTGCTGGAGGGCCCATACCCCGTGAGTGGAGGGGCAAGTACCCGATTATTGGCGGTGTCAAGCCCGAGGAGTGGGATGGGTTTCACGATTTCATTCTGCACGATGAGTTTGGACGGGTTGGTGGAATTGGGTAGGTCTTACGTGGACTGTGATCAGCATTTCAGCGTTCCATTGCTGACGGCTCGCAGTTTTGAGGTTGCCTTATTGGGCGGGATCGTGAGTCCTTGTTCTGGATTACTTTGAGTGGACGGCTTGCAGAGGCTGACACATTGTAGACACTCGCACTTCCACCTGTGCAGAAATTCGGTTCGGAGAAGCTGAGGAAAGAGTGCGTTCTTGTCCTGCCTTCTTCTTATGAACGTGCAGCAGCAAAAGATGCTGACCGCACTAACCACCGCCTTTAGAGTCGTACCGGCAATACTCAGCGGCAAATCACGCATCGCGCTGGCCGTCACCGAGCCCGACGCGGGATCCGATGTGGCCGGCCTTCAAACCGAAGCCAAACTCTCCGACGACGGCTCACATTTCATTGTCAATGGTAACAAGAAGGTATGTACCAGCCTGCGCGCGAAGCGATGTGCAGAGTCTGGGTAGAAAGCTCCAGTACTGTACGCGCCTGGTGAACACGCTGACCAGTCTCAAACCATAGTGGATCAGCTCCGGCATGTACGCCGACCACTTCCTCACCATCGTGAAGGAAACCACCGGCGAATTCACACTTCTCGTCATCAAGAGGACCGAGGGATTGACCACGCGGAAACTCACTGTCTCCGGCTCGTCGACAGCCGGGACGGTCTATGTCGATTTTGATGACGTGAAGGTGCCGATTGATATGGTGGTCGGTGAGCGTGGCAAGGGCTTCAAGTACATTGTGTCCAACTTCAACCACGAGAGGCTGTTCATTTGCATGCAGATGCTGCGGTGCTCGAGGAACTGCTTGGAGGATTCGATGGAGTGAGTTGTGATGGTACCTTCTGGACACGAGTGTGGGCGCTGACTTTCGACACCAGGTATGCTCTGTCAAGGAAAACTTTCGGGAAGACATTAGTGGAACACCGTAAGTCTTTCTCCCTATGTGACATTACACTGTCGCAACTTTTTGCGCGCCTGCAGGTTGGCTGAAGATCGATGCAGCTGTCATCAGGTACAAGTTCTCCAACATGAGCAGGGAGGTTGAAGCAAATCAGGCATGGCTCGAGGTTAGTCCCCTCGCACACAGCTTTCGCAGAACAACTTCATACTGACAGCCAACCCACAGAGCATGATCTACCAACTCAGCCAACTGTCGCCCACGGAAGCCGAGTTCCTCCTAGCAGGCGCCATCGCGCAGCTCAAGGCCCACTCCGGCATCGTGCTGCAAAAGACCGCAGGAGATGCCATCCAGATCATGGGCGGGATCGGCCTCACCAGAGGTGGCCGCGGCGAGCGGGTGGAGCGGATCTGGCGTGACGTGAAGGCGCTGACGGTGCCTGGGGGCAGTGAGGAGATCATGCTGGATTTGGCTGTTCGACGGGCCGTGAAGACTTATGAGGTCCTGGAGAAGGAGAAGAAGCTGTCCAAGGGAAAGCTGTGAGGCATTTGAGCGAGGGTGCGCGTGCTGCTTGGGTGGGTTAGGAGCGGGCCTGGTGCCATGGTCCCGTTGTCCGACTTGGTACTCACCAGTGGCAGATTAATAGACGGTCCGAGAGGCGAGCAAGACGCCGATTTAGATTCCACACCCCGTCAACTGGTCCTTCTCCTCCTCCTCACTGTCCCCAACCTCATTGCCAGGCACTCAGTCCTTGCCCGCCAAAGGCACCTGATCCAATCTCAATCAAATCCTCTTCACCCCCCAACCTAGACCTCAACCCTGCGCCGGGCAGCCCAGGCCACTTAGCATACTCGCGACTCGCGGTCCGCCCCGGCCTGGACTTGGATCTCACCGCATACGAATCCGCCGTGCGCTGGCCCATGACCACAAAGTACAGCGGCGCAAGCGTCGGGACGCTGGCGGCGATGACAATGATCCAGCTCTCCGACACGAACCAGTACATGAGCGAGCGCGCGGTGTACGTGAAGTCGGGCGTGGCAAGGGTCTTCAGCTCGACGGTCTTGACGATGGCGGCCGCGGCCGCGAGGACGCCGAGGATCATGGCGCCGCAGAGGGCGAGCTTGAGCTTGAGCTCCGTTTGGATTTTGCGGATGACGAGGATGGGGAAGAGCACTAGGGTGAGGTCGGAGGAGGCGGCGAAGGCTGGGGGAGGGAAGGTGGGGATGGTCAGCGCGAGCCTGCGTGCTGAGAAAGCTGGGTAGGAGAGGGTAGCGTGGGGGAACTCACCACCTTGGAAGTATCCATAGTTGATCTGGATGCTCGGGTCCCAGCAGCTGCCGACTGTGGTCGTCGTAGGATCAAAGCGGCTCCACAACCACCACGTTGGTGTCCATTACTTGAAGTTGATGGTCACGACGACGATCTGGACGGCGACCAACAGAGCCATATTTTTAGAGAATGAGGTAGGTACTGCGTGAAAGAATAACGGCAGTAAAGATCATCAGCCAGTCGTCGATGCCGACATTTTTGACAATGGTGGCGCGCGTGTAAATTCGTGCCACAAGGATAGTCAGGGCGATGCCGGCTTCGACCCAGGTGAGGACCAGGATACCGGGTCCATCGTTGACATACGGTGGGAGGGATGTAGACATATGGACAGCGGATGAGTGTGTTGTAGAGTCGGTCTGAGGCTGTCTGGGTATAAGTAAGGGAAAGAATCACAGCACTGGACGCTTGACAGTGTGCAGAATGTGGCGGCATGACCTGATGATATTTGCCTCAGCCTCGACCTTCGGGTCTTAGTCCATCCAGTGAGGACGGCATAAGTACAGACAGGGAGATTACAAGTCTTTCAAGGTTTTTTGAATCTCTTTTTACGAGCGTCCGTCGTCAAGAATCCGACTATTTGTGGACAATGCCATGAGGTGCGAGTCACCTGCCAGAAGCCCTTCTATATTCGGCGGAGTGATCGGGCAATCTTCGCTCTTCTTGTGCTAAATGAGTCTTTGGAGCATCAGACAACCACCCGCGCGGCTATGGGCTCGTGGGGCCATGGGGGTTTGACTCTTGGGGCGCGGGGGCCTTGGGGGCTCGGGGCCATTAGGCTATGGGGCCATGCATCGTGTGTATCTAGCTGAGCGAGAGCTTCATCCTGAGAGACTGACAGTCAACAGCGCGTGTAAGATGTCTTCGCGACGGCTCACACCGAATTGCAACGCTTAGGCCGCTAGTTGTTACGACTGGACATCTGAGCGAGTCGCTGTCGGCTGCACACTGGGAAAAATACCTAGTCGAGCACGCCAAAGTCGAGACTGTCGCCACGCACAACGGCAAAGGGGCCTTGGAATGTGCCTTCTGGATGACGAACGGTGAGATTCGGTAAGGGACGGCCCGTGTTCGCGATGTTTCTAGTGTTGGCATTTCATCTCTTTCTTTGAGGACCTCAGAAATCTTGGAAGCACTTCGTTGGCGTAATTATGTTGCTGTCTCAGTCTCAGAGAAATAATATTTACCTCAGATTCAACAGCCGCCAAGCTTAGCGCGGGCCGCGCTCGGCAAGTGAATATTGATTTCTGTCCTCCCGTCGTCGGGCACCACCTGGCATTTCGGGGGACGACATGCCTGGCTTGCATTCACATTTCCAACTCTGTCCTGCCCCGAACGCACTCATTCCGTTCGAAGACCACTTACTTGATGCCGGAGACAGCAGTCAAGGTTTCCGGCGAAGAAACTTGTGGCGCGGCGGACTATCCCCATGCGCGCAGCTCAAGATGCGGCGACAGGGTCAGCTCGGGTGATCATTCCCTCCGTTGGCTGTCTGACAGGCCTTCCAATCCAATCGTGACGGGCAGCTATTCTGCATTGGCTTGATATCTCAACATCATCTTTCCAACATTTTGGTTGATGTAGCTCCATCGCCTTGAAACACCTACGGCTTGTTTCCGCACGCACAGCTGAAGCTGCGCGGCGTAGGCACGCCCCGAATGAGAATGGCCTCATATCTAGCGCGAATGCTGCTGGCAGTGGTTAGCTGCGCGAGTGTCATCGAAGGCTCATCCCCAGAATCCCATCACCATCACTCAGATCCCAAGGCCGCCCGGGACAACTCGTTCGCCCTCTTCAACTCGGTCCACTCAGCCATGCGCCAGTGGGGCTCGGCCGTGCATCACAATGGCATGTCGTTCTACCTGGCCCAGGCCCCCGAAGGCAGCATCTTCTACCATGGCAACTATCGAACTGACAGGCCCTCTACCTTCGAGTGGTTGGCTTTTGAATTCGAACATGGCTATTCCTTTGGCCGTTCCTTCGAACATCCACCTTTTCAGAACCCTCCACCGGACCACGAGTCTGTCCCCATGGTCGATTTGCTTCAGCACCAAATCGCACGCCATGTCTCGCATTTCTCTCACTCCACGACCCATCTGCACCATAAGCCATCCACACAACATCCCATGTTCGCCGCGCCAGACGAGCCGCCGGACAAATTCCCCGGCTTCAACATGTCAGGCCGCGGATACTTCCACACCTACATCGCCAACCGCCCCCTGAACCTCCTCTACATCGACGGCGAGGCCGCTGCCAAATGCCACCTGGGGCCCATGGACAGCCAAGACTTCATCCTCCTCGACTGGGTCTACGACGACGGCGACCGCGGAGAGTACCGCCCCGGCGCCGAGATACGCCGTGCCACGGACCTCTGTGCCCTCGCCAACGAGTGGCAGTTCGACGCCGGCGGCAAGATCGACGGCTTCATCCGCATGGAGGCCGGCTTCGAGATCATTTACTGCGACTTCTACGACGGCTTGGACTTGCTCTCCGTGCAAGCCACGCCGTTTCAAAACGAGACGAACCCCGACGCGGATGGCGACACGAACATCGGCTGGGCAAGGAAAGATCTCATCATTTTCTCCTTCGAGTGGCTCCGGGCCGCGGCCGAGCGCTACCACGGCCAGCCCGTCGGTCGCTTGGACATCGACTGGAGCAGCATGGTCTCCGCGTACGCCTATCCCGTGAACCTGTCCAACCCCGACTGGAACAGGCAGGACTTGCCCAGGCTTGTAAACGCCACCCGAGAAAGCCGACAGGGCATCCGCGCCCGGCTGCGCGAGGTGGTCACGCAGCGCGGCGGGCTGCCTAACGCCGCGAAGGGCGTCGTGAACTGGCAGGGCGTGGTCGATAGGATCGTGACGCGGTTTAGCAAGCGGCTGTGGTGGCTGGGCCACGGCGCGCTCGAGAGTGGCGACCTGATCCCCGGCATCGCGACGCTGATCGATCCGTTTATGGACTACCTCGACCACCGCCCGGACGCGAAGCAGCGCTCCGTCGAGCGCTGCACGCGGCATTATTTCGACGCGCGCGTGCTTCGGCCGGCGTCTTGGACGCCGGAGGACCGGGCTGTTGGAGCGGCTGTGGAGGCGGTGTCCCGGTCGATATGCGCGGCGCTGTTTGCTGCGCGCGGGGCGCTGCCGTCCAATTCTTCTTCGAGCGCAGACTCTGGTGCCGGAGCTGTGGAGAAAGCGCAAGGGATTCTGCGGGACCTCATAGCTGACTTGCGCTGGAGCACCTGGAAGGAGTGCGAGGGCTGCGGCGATGATGAGATTTGCGTGATTCCCATGTTCCCGATGGGATCTGAAGAGGACTACTTCCATCCCCGGTGCAGGAATGCCACGGAGACGGTGGCGAGCCATGGGTATTGGGGCCCTTTCTTGTTATGAGGATCCTTTTCACAGCAACATGTGCATATCTATATGAGAAATTTGGAAACATGAATTTTTTGCATAGCGACTGAGAGTACCAAGAGGATCTACCGCCCCTCTCTTACTTCGCAAACCTAGCCCCCCTCCCCCTCTCTCAATGGGTACCTAGGTACTGTTCAATATGATCAACAGTCGTAGTGAAGCAGCTTGGAATATGCGGGACCCCTCCAGCGACGAAACGAAAACCTTTGAGTATATCTATCCCACCTCCTAGGCGCCTATCCTATCAACAGTAAATCTTCCTGTGCCCCTACTTGTTTGAACTTGTCCATCTGCCCCAAGCACCCCCAACAAAACTTCTTCCCGTCTTCAAGTACAATGGTGTTCAGGCCTAGCTGTGCATTTGCAGCAACGGCTGACAGTCTTGCGAGCCAGTTCCCTGATGCACGGAAAATGCAGGCATTGCCAGGTCGGTCAATAAACTCATCCCATGAATCAATCGATGTCAGGGGGAAGTGAGGTGTTTCGCGGGGCTTCTTGTGACGGCATCCGTGCTGGTTTGCACCTGCATAGCCCAAACGTGACACCGACGGCATGGCCAAGGCACGCAAAATGTCGAGGTCAGCCACCCAATCCCCTCCGTCAAATACTGATACCAGAGTCTCGACGAAGTTGCCCTGCACCCCCTGGTAACCGTGCTCAGCCGTCATCAAGGGTAGCTGATATCCGGTAAAGGACAAGTGTAAAGACGTGTTTTGGAAAGCATCATCCATTCGGCCGTCAAATTTGGCGTTGTTGATCAGCGTCCACTTGTCCTCTTCAACCTTTCTTAATTTGGGCGCCATGGGCGGTATCATCAGACTCAGTCCGGGCTTGCTGATGTTGCCTCTGACGTGCTTGATTTCGCTTGGATCCACTGAGTCGAACGGATCGCAGATCAATGGCATTGCGACGTAGATAGAGCCGCCGGCTGAAATCGCCATGACCTGATCTAGAAGATGAGAGTCCAAGTTGACTTTGCGGTTCTCGAACATTGCAATGCACGAGAAGACTTGATTCCTCGACAATTTGTATGTTTTCACGCGTTTTGGTTGGCTCGTTGTCTCTGGCGCATCTGACTGGTCATTGTCTTCGTGTGTGTCCTCTGCTTCATTCTTTAACAAAAGTCGCGGATCCAGTGTAGAGCCAAACATCAAGGATTGAAATGGCTCCGAGGTTTGTTTTGAAGTTTTCTCCTGATTTCTGCTGCGGTTACCTATCGATCGGGTCGGCATCCACAGAGCGTCTTCCAGCGGCACAGAGAACAGATCTGCAGCAACTGTGGCTCCTGGCATAAGCTTATACGCATCAGCAGCCGCAGCCAGCGACCTGAGGCAGTCTAGATATGGAGGCAGTCTCGTCGTTGGACGCGAGAATTCGCCTTGAAAATCTAGTAAGTCGATAACCTTGTCACGGTCTAGCCAGCCAGAGCCAAGGACTTCGTCAAGGATCTCGTGCCGGATATCTTCGGAACCAGAGAGGTGGACGTGAGACAGCTTGAATATCGCAGCTTCTTCCGGGTCCCCGATGATACATTCCCACTGCATAACCTGAGACCTTAGGAAGCCCGGTGTGTCCCATCGAAAGCTTCGCGAGCTCATTACCACAGCTGGCTCTGTGATTAGGACGTTTTCTTCGTCAGCATGCGTGATAGGACCCCCTTGTTCGGTCCAGCGGATATGTCCGGTCAGCTCTGGTGAGGTTGTATGTTTCCTCTTCTTGCTGGTCGCTCGTTGGCCCTTTCCAATTGCAGTAGCATACTCCCAAACCCACTCGACTTCTTCCCGTGTTGGTTCCAGGACAGCTTCTCCTTCATCGGTCTGGCGAGCTTCCGACGTCGTAAGAATCGAGTCCATGAAAGATGAGAGTTCAAGGGCCTCTTTCGGCACACGGTATCTTATCAGAAGGTTCTGGTGCGTGCCAGCTTTGATGTTCTGAGCAAGCAGTCTGAATAATGATATCTTGTGTTCCACGTTTTCCTGCTTGATCAGTCGTAGAATTGTATTCAATCCGGTCAGACCAAACAAAGGAGGCAGTTCCTGCGAAGGTCTATAGAGAAGGTGCTTGTAGCGCCGATGGCCCCGTGCCGTGAGTCTTTGACTGTGGGATTGTTGAGAGCCCGCGTCAGCTAGGTAGACTTCTGAAGCCTCTGCAAGAAGCTCAATCCAGGACCGAGGTTGTCCAGGTTCCGTCCTTCTGTTGCTCTTCAGGAGTTCCGCAAGAGAGATAATGTTGACGCAAGTCTCTTGGAAGTTTTGACTGTAATTACCCCAGCCTGCCAACGTGCTTCCTAAAACGACTTGCATTACTTCTGAAAAGGAAAGGCGCGACGTACTTTCCCCAAGCGATCGAAGTCGGACCACTGGATCCCCGTAGTACTTCAGACAGGCCAAGGACAAGGACCAGAAGACACCCTCAGAAGCCGCATCTGGTGGCAAAGAGGACTGGCCAAGAGTAGTGACAGTTCCTTTGGGATACATTGGATCGTGTTGAGTGATGATGCCCGGGCCTGCACCGATGACGCACATATCGGGGAACAGATGCCAGGACGTCAAGGCAAGTATGACTGCCCCATCATTTACACTCTGAGAAAGGCCTTCCAGCAATTTCTCCACCGTTGACAGAGCCGTGGTCCAGGCGTCCATGACACTGCGGTAGGTGGCAGATGTCTGATTGACGGGGTAAGCGGTATCCTGGACGAGAATCTCCAGTTGCCTCTGCTGCTTCAATTTGGCACTGTCCGCAATTTCCAGCCACGATCGTGCGCCCGAAACCCACCTGGCAATTTGTGCTTTGGTTATCTCAATTCGCGCCGCCAGTGCCTGAGACTGCCATAAAGGAGTTCCCTGGTCTGCTGTTGCAATCTCCTGCTTCCTGGCTCCGATAATCTCGTCCCATATAGCTTCAGCCTCGGCCGCGGTCCAGATCCTGGCCAGCATACAGGCGAGCAGATGAGCTGCAATAGCACCAGATCCAGATGTTGCGGCTGCCCAAATACATGTTGCGTCGGGTCCAATCCATTCTCGAAATGCGCCGTCTGTCTTGGGCGACTTCTTCTCCCCGCTGGAGGTCTCCCGTATGATTTCGGTTACCCTTATCCAGTATGCGCGAACAAGTTTTGGTGTGGCTGGTAGCGCGTGAGAAAACAGTGCACCGAGCTTGCGTGCAAGAATATGCTCGCTGCCACTTTCAGCCGCATCCCGTCGCCGCTCTGAAAGACACTCTCCGACGCCCTGATATTCCGTTGGCGCTTCTATCTTGCACAATGCGAAGTCGAAGTTCAGGTTCGCAAGCGCAAGCGTCGTCTCTTGCGCCAGCCCACCCACAAGCGAGGCGTTGATTTTGCCTATGGACATGGTGTTTTCGAATTTTGATGATGACTTAGGAGAACTTGACTGACTTTGGCAGGTTATACGAGCAGGTGACAAGTTCCAAGCTGGTGAGGAGTGGAGAGTTTGATGAGACGAATCGTACTGCAGGTGGAGTGGTCGGCAACACGACGGTCGAGCATGAGCGAAGAAAGCGATAGCTACTGCCAAATACTCAATGCTTAATTCTGCAGGTAATCACTGAAGGGGTAGCTGAGCGCGTCGTGAAATATTTGTACAAGGTGGCGGCCACATGCAGTACTTAACATTGTGCGCACTGCACAGTTGGTCATCGATCAGCCCCCGATGCTACCTCATTCTCCTAATCGTTCATTATTGTTATTGGACTGCCTCTTGCAAGGGTCAATTTTTTTTTCTCATGCATTCAAAAACACGCGAGCTGCACCTCCGTCTACACAGGCCTTAGGATTGGCGCGCTCTCCGCCATCGAGACCCGTGGTGTGGTCAGCTTTCCATGCAACCTTCGACTCCGCCTCGTTTCCTTTCCCAAAGGCCCACAGAAAGCCATCTGACAAGAGACCGCGATTTACCTTGGTTGACTGACGTGGCAGTGGCGGCTTACAGTACTGTACATTGCACCAAGTGGCACCTCAGTCCGACAGGACACTGAGGATTTGGCCCTTGGGACGATACCTGAGTAGGAGATTTGCGTACTCCACGCAAAGGGACGCGGGCCTCCTCCAGAGACATTCCCTCTTAGAGGCATAAAATAAAGACCAAGGCCTTACTCACCTTTCTGCTCCCCCGTATTCCTGCCCAGCGTTGGACTCAAGTCAAGCCACAGCAAGCCGCTTACAGGGACAAGTCACGATCTCGCCGTGTTAGCATAAGCCACAAGCCACAAGCGGGAGGCCTTGGCTTGACTTGAGTTGACTTGAATCCAACGCTGTTCCTGCCCAGGTGGTATTGTAGTACATAGGTGCTACACTGAGATCTGTCATAGACCAGTCCTCAATTCATGCCCAGGGCGTGTGCGATTTGAAGATGTGAGGCCATATCTCGCTTCTCGCCAGCACCAAAGGCGATAAACCCAGGCATGCGATAACCCCATCCCACTGAGGACTACGGACCCCCCGCACACAGTCTTCAAAGAATAGGGAGGCGGGAGATACCAGCGCGCTTCCTGCCAGACTGCAAAATTCTACAACCGCGATCTTATATCTGTCCAAGCGGACCCTCTTTTTGGAAGAATCCACTTGATCGAAATCCGCCAGCTGCCAAGGCGTTGCAAAGCTGCCTGACAGTCTGACTGGTGCTGTTGTGAATTGGCGGGCTGGATGAATGGATCTGCGCAAGGACACGGTCAACGGGAGGAAGAGGCAGTATACCACAGTACGGAATATCATGTTCTGATATGGGAACCTGGTGGGCAGGGCCCTGTGACATGGTCTGTGCCTCAGCACCAAATAATCAAAGAAATTATTGCGGGGCATCAGAGATGCTTCGACGGGGAATCAGATAGATGTCGAAATGTCGGAAACGGAAATGGACTGTACAAGGACGGGCATCTGACGAGCAAGATTTTCTGTCGCATTGGCAAGAACGTGTAGAAGCACATCCGAAGCAGGTTCATGGGTCAGTGAAGATAACCTCCTCAAGAATTCAAGCCTGAATTCAAGCCGATCATGGATCTCCATTATTGAAGGGGGCGGGAGACTACAATGGCAGAAGCAGGGGTCCCTAGTCCTGTCAGCCATCCCGTCCCGGCATTGCGCCTTCCCTGATTGGGACTAGCCTTACTTGATGCGACTGCTCTCTGGTTGGTCAGAGCGTCATTTCCTCACCTCCAGCTACAGGGCCCTTGGCTTGGACCATTCCATGCGACACTTCCTTTTTTACGCCACAATTTCGAACACCACCTGGGCACACAACATCATTCGACCTAATCAAGTTGACACCTACCACATCTGAATCTACAGTGTTGATCCAACCTGCAAATGCGCTCGGCACCCCAAAAGCGATACAGACCTACGATCTGGATATCATTTTGCGCCACCCGTTACGCTCCAACTGTTCAATATGAGCGCTTCTTCAGACTGGCCACTGTCAACCATCGACAAATTCAAGGTGCCTCCTGCGGTCTGGCCCTGGCTTCACACTAGACCCGGAAAATTATTATGAAAAAGAGAGCATGTACTGTGCGATATGTGGGATAACTATCGCCAGGGAAGGATCAACCGAAGCCTGGCTGTCCGATGCTGTTGTAATTGACGATCATCAGCGAAGCTGGAAGATTTTGTATACGAAGTAGCTACAAAATCTGCTGCGAAGCTATTTGGAAATTAAGTGTAATGTAGGAGGGTAAGCCCCCCCCCCCCCCGGTGCGTGCACGGGCCACGTTAGCCGGTCTTAGAAATAAAATTGGTCAGAATTCTGCCCAGGGCGGGCAGTAAGTCAAGTATACTTGGATCAAGTCAAGTCTATTTTTTCTAAATCAAGTCAAATCGAGGACCGTTGTAGCTAAATCCAAGTCAAATAAGGGTTATAGCAGACTTGGTTATATTCAAATCTAATGGGGTTAAAGGCTATTTCTATATAAAAAAGCCCGGACGGCCCGTCGGGCTTTAGAATTAAGGGCTAAGGGGTTACGTAATTGTCGATTAAACAATAATTTAATAATATACTCTAATTTTGCTAAGGGACCGCCGTAAATCTATAAATTTAAATCTATAAATTTAAATTTATAATTAATTAATCCGTTAGCTTTTTTAAATTTTATAACGGTTTTCTTTAAACGCTGTCACAGATTATAAAGTGAAATACCAGAAAGACCGTTTATTGTATGAAGACAAACAACGAAGAAGGAAAAGGTAACCGTGCAAGAAGCCACGGAAGCCACGAGCTAAATATAGAAGTCTAGCTTAGTTAGACTAAACACAACCGGGCTTAAGACCTATCATAAATGCTAGGATAATTACTATTTTATAATGCTTAAAGTATTAGGTAAAATAGGCCGATTTATAAGCTTCGGGTAATATCTAGTGAAAGGTTAAGGGGCTCCGTGTGAGAAGAAAAGAAAGAGAAATAAGTGATGTAAGTAATCAAACCGTTCAAGTCAAGTCAAGTCAAATTAGGCCTGTGACTAATCAAATTCATAGCTATAGTGTTCAAATCAAATCAAATCAAACCCCCAGACTTGACTTGATTGACTTATTGCCCGCCCTGATTCTGCCACCGTCGGCAGGGATCTAGCTCTTGGCATTAACAAGGGACACCCCCCTTTTCCTCGTCCTCACCATAAATCGAATATCAAAAGCCCGCTGGAGGCGAAAAGCCCCGCTAGCAAGCGATAATCTAAATAACAAAGCCTACATAAAATAGGAAGGTTAAACTGAATATAGTAAAGGTATAATTGACGATTCGAGTTAACGATTCGAGATGAACGGCTTGTACGGAGAACCGATTCACAAATGAATGTGCAGTGGTGATAAAGTTTGGCTAAGCACAGTGCTCCCGCAATCAGTGAACTTTGTGCTCTTCAGCGCCTTTGCCCTATACTTCAGCAGACTCCTCTTCTAAAGCTTGAGTTTCTTCGCGAGAGCATCCTCTAAAGCTTCAGGGAGGTGCAGTGGTAGGCACTGTATGTACTCAGACTGTGTAAACAGTGGAATATCGGGACTGCACGTTCATTTGTGAATAGGTTCTCCCTAGCTAATGGGAAATTGGAGTTGTAAGTTAGAATCTTAGAGACGAGCTTAAGTTTCCGCCCGTTGAGTACTATGTATCTGAATTGCTCTGCGATTGTTACTAAATCCGTTCTAGCTAATAGGCGCCTCTAAGATGTACGAAGCTTCGTCTATTAGCTGTCAACTCGTTGGCTGTCGGAATGTTACTCGACAGTGCGAGTTCGTGCAGCAAAACCACCGCTATCTTCGGGTCGACGAAGGTCCACGCCTCTATTCCATGAAAGTCTCCGGTGGCGACTACTCATTGGCCAAGGGCCAGGCCGTGGACCTGCAAAGGGGTGTATTCGGGCACGGTTATGAGGATTATATGTACTCCGCCGACATAGATGCAGAGAACGGGGGTCCTGATGGTAAAAACACATATATCTGCCCCTAACACAAAGCCTGTCTTCAAGTTGCCATGAAAGCACGAGTTTGGGAACTTGCAGCATCCACGCCTCTTCGTATGCTGTATCGCGTACTACGCCATAGATTCCAGGTCGTCTGGGAGCAAGAGCTTTCGGACAAGCAGTACGGCCCTGAATTGAACGATATCAATGATGAAAAAGAGATCATTCTATGTGGGGCTTCCAGAACACGGACGGCCTCGAGAGAGGGTGCTTCAACGGGAAGTCTGTAACGACAAACTCGGAGGAGGATTATATTTACTGCGACGACAGGCGCGATCAAGGCCTTCCTGTTGGACATTACTTTTCACCCGATCCACTGGATATACCGGATCTGACCAAAACACTTCTGGCAAATCTGAAGCCTCGCCCTGTGCCCGACCTAACGCCTCTATTGTACGATTCCGCAAGCGTCTTACAACCTTGCCCAACGAGCTGCAACATTGTATCTTCGAATACGTTGCCGAGACACAAGATAGGCCTCTTGAGGTTATGCGGTTGCTCGGTGATCGCTTCTGGAAAACTATCTTCAACAAGGACTTCCCGTGCATGTCATGGCTCTTTGACCTGGACCAGGAGATGGTTCGGGAAACTGACCCGGATCTTCAACTGGATTGGGAGACCCTCTTCAGAGAGGTCCAACAAGAACCCAGACTAGCGGACAGCTACAAAGGTACCTCAAATGCCGACTATCAAAGTTACTGTGGCATTTGGGAGCATGTGCCACCTGGGCTTGAAGGACGACGACGTATTTTGAAGCTGGCAGAAGAGATGTACATCGGTGACAAGAGCATCAATTGGCAATGTGATTATGGCACCCTTGAAATGAGATATTGCAGGGGTCCCCGGTCCTACAAGCGATTCAATCATAAGGATAGAGAATGGGTACCGACTCCCCAAATGCCTGTGCTTATATACTGGGGGAAATATGGAGAAGAACTTCGAGAGGAAGTGCTATAGGCGCTTTAGAAAGACATGGCGCTGTGATGGGCTCGGCCATGCGTTGACAATCTAGCAACTCAACCACAACATCTTTTATGTATTAGCTCTCGGCTTCCGTGACACTCTGTTATCTCGAACCAGACAGCTTCCGGGGCCTTGAGATAAAGCGGGCGCATGGGGTGTAGGGCTATGTCAGTCCCGATGAGTCAGCAATGTCGTGCGATAGATAAATTATAGCCTGATCAACTCGACAATACACGCCACGCGATACTCAACTTAACAGCCTTCCCCCTCATCAATCGCAACCATCGACCACAATCGCAACCAACAACCAACAAGCCCCCAGAACCCCAGTGCCTTGAGTTTTGACAGGATCAGTTCAGAAAGAAAAGACATAAGGAGGCAGACAGGGTTAGGCACAGGGTGTATTGTAAATGCAGTGAATGAAGTGGAGAGAAGCTGTGTCTGGGGTGCTTGCAGGTGTGGACAGATAAGACCATCAGCGGCATAATTGGGAGTGAAGCTATAGCCACAGCTGCACCATCCACGATCAGTCCGAGTAAAGCAACGGACATCCTGAGTTGCAGAGTCAAGACCGGGCTACAGAGAACTCAGCTCAACTTCAACTTGCAAGCATCTCTTGTTTGCGCCCCAAGCTTGGCTCAAAACCCCAGCCAACTGCCAAACTACAAGTCCACCCAACATTGAAGGTGACAACCACCAACAAGTAACATTCAACTACCAGGTACGCATAGCAACTTGATCTTTAAGATATTGATTCCTCCTCCTCAGATGCCTCATCATATTGTATATCCATCTATGGTGTTCTAACCATCACGCATGCATATGCATTTCCACTTCACCTTCCTTCTCTCAGCTTACCATCGGCAGCTTACCATCGGCAGCTTAATCAGGTCTAGCCTTGCTCTGTTGTCGCGACAGGGTTCTGCCACACCGGCCTGCACACCTTCAATACCTAACTTACTGACTTCCTGCATTTTATTTTGGTTCATCCATTGATGGACACGAGGGACCTCTTCTCTTCACCTGTTTCCCCTCGACCACCACAACAGAGCTCACCAGCTCCCGCCAAATCTGTCATTGACAGCACAGAGAAGGAGGCACCAGCTCCTGCCCAAGACCCAGAGTGGGCTTTGTGCAGCATCTCCAGCGCCAACAGGCTTGGTGATACAAAGCGCACCCTGAGGAGCCCGACAAGCAGGTGAGACACCACCCAACTAATAACTGCCACCAACCTTGCCTGCTCTGGTGCCACTAGACCCTGGTTAGCGATCCTAGACTGCAACTGCTGTGTCCCTTCCGCCCTGCCCTGCCCTGTCCTGCCCCTAACTTTCCCACCCCTCCACTTCCCCCCAAAGCTGCACCTGCTTTTTTTTCTTGTCAACAACCTTGGATCTATCTCCCAGACAATCCAAGCAAGAGCACTTGCACTGCACTACACTGTACTGCACTGCTGCTTTGGCACGTCCACCACCCTCTTGTCAATCTCGCCATCTTTTCCCCTGCCTTCTCTCTCTGTCTCTACCTTCTCGGTGTCGCCGGGCCATGTCCGTGCCAGGCTCGTCGCTCTCCTCCTGTTGATCACCAATCCCCTTCCATCCGCGCCGGTCCACCCATCCCGACCGACCACCTTGGAGGCCTTTTCTAAGCCGCACAAGCTCCGACAGTTGAAAATACACACAGTACTAATCACCAAGTCTGTGTCTGAAGGCAGTTTCCACTTCCCCATCAGCAGAACTTGGTCAGCTCTGCGGCAAGCAAGCAGCCTGAGTTGAACAGCTTCTTCAATCGCGTCAAAGAGGTCAGTCAGTCACTTCCACTCAGTCTCCCCCTCCAACCAGCATTCTCCTTGCCTCCGCGCCTCTGCCACTGTCTGCGGGTTGCGCCAAACCCACACACACACACACACACACACACACACTAGACCCACTTGGTTCCACACACTTGGAGCTGTGCTGTCACTCTTGACTACACCCCATACTTTGTTTGACTTTCCATCCTCACAACATGATTTAACATTCAATTCTTTGCAACCCCACCCATCCATTCTTTTGACTGGCTCAATTCATTCATTCGCCTCCATTTATGCATGGATTAAGGCTCACCATTGTCCACACAACAGGGTCAGCGAAGCAAACGACTGCTCCATCACGATCCCGACTTTGACGACACCTTTTATGCCGATATCGCGCTCGAGCCCCCTCCGTCTGCCTCCTCCTACCACACCGACCGCTCGAGAATGGTCCAGAAGAAGACCTCTGGCCCTACCGACACAATGAACGGTTCGGGCAAGCGTCAGGTCACCGCGCCCTACACGCGCGGTGGTATGAACAAGGCACAGAACGGTATGTTACTACGCGACAGGTCACGAGACACGTCGGTAGCTGATACCCTTAAAGGCACCAGGTCCTCCTTCCAGACAGACACCAGCATCTCGGCTGGCAGCCGCCTCGGCGGAGGACGCGACCTCCAGCGATGGGACGCCGGCGGGTCCAGCAGTAATGGCGGCCTGGGCGACGGTGGTCTCGAGGACTCCTCCGACAGTAAGCAACCCTGGGACCAGTTCGCCGCCAACAAGGCCAAGTTCGGAGTCGAGACAGACTACGATGAGAACATCTACACAACAGCCATTGATCGCACACGGCCGGACTACAAGGAGAAATTGGCACGTGCCGAACAGCTGGCTCGTCGGATTGAGAACAGCGCACCTGCGTCTGCCCACACTGCTGAGGAGCGTATCATGGACCACGCTGCAGGTCCCGATGATGGACAGACCGAAGAAGACAAGTAGGTCACAGTCTCAATTCGTCACCAACTCAGTCGCCCCTTTTAACAGTTCAATAGGTACAGCGGAGTCAAGCGCTTGGAGCGTGCAGACTTCCCACCCCTCTCGAGCGCGGCCTCCAACGTCTACACACCCCCCGCGCGACGAGCGCCAACCGGACAGGCTACGGTCAAGGGAGCCCCAGTCGATCCGGCCATCATCTCGTCGCAGCTTCGGGGCAGCGAGAAGCCGACACCCAAGCAAGAGGATGCCTCTAGCTCCGCACCAAAGGCTGCGTCGTCCGAGGCGCTGCCTCCGGCCGCCAAAGTTGCCGATGCCACTAACAAGGATGGAGGCAAGGTTGCCGAGAGCGCAGACAAGAGCCAGGCGGATACCAAAAAGCAGGAGAGCATCGCGGCCTTGAAAGAGTTCAACAAGTCTATGCAGGACAAGATTGGTGTTCCAGTCCCCGGCAAGGGTCAGCCTATTGAGGACCAGGTTGCCAAAGCATTCAAGAATTTTGCTCAGAAGGAACGCCACACGGTGCGAGAAAAGGCCGAAGACGCCAAAAAGAAGAAGCTCAAGGAGTTGATGACCTTCGCGAACACCTTCAAGCTTGGTACTCCCGTGCCGAATGACCTCATCGGCATCATTGCAAAGGACCCCAAGAAGCAGCTCGAGATTCAAGAGAAGGCCAAGAAGAACGCCGAGGAAGTACAACGCTCTAAAGAGCTGGTGGCTAAAAAGACGGAAGCTATCGTCAAAGACGCAGGTGCTGCCACCGCCAAGCCGTCGGCGTCGTCGACCAAGCCATCAGAGACGACTGCGGCCCCTTCCGCTGGTGCCGTCAGCGCCCCTGATACTCGCGCCGCTGGTCGTGGTGCCGCTTTTGTCCCCCCCGTGAATGCGGCTGCCACGGGTCCCAACCGGCACCCTGGTGGTAACCGCCAGTCTTACGGGCCCGGGCAGTATCAACAGCAATTCCGCAACGATCGTGCCCCTGGCCAGAACATGCCGCGCCACAGCCAGCAGAGCGGCCACATGGCACAGCACCTGCGCAACACCGAGCAGCAGAGAATGGCCCAGGCTCCTCTGCGCAACCCCGACATGCGCGTCCCTCCAACCGGCCCCTCGAATGCGATGGGCCCACCACCCCAAGCATTTCTTGGGCGCCACCCTGGCATGCCAGCTATGGGCCCTCCTCCTAGACTGAATCCCAGCTCGATGGAGTTCAAGCCGAACGCGCCAAGCTTCGTGCCCACTGGACCTAGCGCGGCTTCGAGCCCTCGCTCCACCTTGAACCACATCGCGCCAGCCATGGCCCCGCCTGCCAGCCTGCCACAGCCAGCGCCCAAGTTTCGCAAGGTTCGCCCTATCGACATCAACATGTGCAATGCGCTCAGTGGTGTGCAGGCCTTGCAGCCCGACCCCACGAAGAAGCTTACCTGGGAGGAGAACGGCCTGCGCCCTCCTTACGAGACACAGATCACCTGGAAGACTGTGCAACCCACCGAGGAGAGTAAGATCTCCTGGAAGGACCAGTTCGAGCGTCCGCCCATCCCTAGTGTCATGGCAACGCCTACCAACGTCCCCGCGGTTCCTCAGCAAATGGCACACCAACACCAGCTTCCCCTCTACATGCAGCAAGGAGCCCAAATTGCGGGGCCTAGACAGTCTCCGCACATTCCTACCATCCCGATGCATGGAGGTCACCCTGGACACGCCCAGCATATGCCCTTCAATGGTGAGGATGGTGCGAGGATGATGCACCCCAACTCGTCACAGCAGCCATTCGCGTCGCCGCGGCCTGGACAAGCACCCCCCGCATTTGCTCCACCTAACATGATGAACTCGCCTCACATGCAATACGCCCAACCTGTCATGCAAGGCTACATGCCCGGTCCTGGTGGGCCCCAGATGGGTACGCCACACATGCGGTATGCTCATTCAAACCCACAGTACATGCCCCAGCAGCATGGCCAGATGGGACCTCCGATGATGATGGGACCTCAAGGCTATGGCATGTCAGGACCTCAGCATATGATGCCGGGCGGGCCCCAGATGCAGCAAATGGGATATCCTAACACTCATCCCAACTACGTACCTGCTGGACCCGTTCCCCCTCAGGGTATGCAGGGCGCTAATGGGTACCCGAGCCCTGGCCGACCAGCTGCTCCCATGATGGCGCACCAAGGATCCCAGCAGGGCCACATCTACGGCATGAGCCCATCAGGAATGCCGTTCCAACAACCTCAGTTCCAGCCGCAGCCAGGCCAAAGTAAGTTCAACAACCGACGATTCAGCTCCTCAGGACGACAGTACTAACGGATTGCTGAAGTGGGCAACATGCGAGTCAACAGTAACCCCGGGCCGCAACAGGGCCACCAATACGGACCTCAGCAGGGCCGGGGCAACGGCTACGGTGGTGGTAAGAACTTCGCAGGCCCTCACCAAGGACCATCACCTACCGCCAACGGCCCAGGTGGGCCGCAGGCGCGCGCCTCGGAAGCTACAGAGGAGTCCAAGTGAAGACTGTCAGATGGTCGACAATTTTTGAACGAGGGGGGCCACAAAATGGCCGTGGATTACAAGCATGAAGTTCGACACTTGGTGACCGGTGGCATTGGTCTAAATTAGCATATTTGCACCCGGCATGATCAGCCAGGCAGTATTGTTGTGTCTGCTCTACGAGACCAGCCAAATACTGCATGTTCGGCAAATATCAATCGACACCAGCGTCTATGATTTTATCCTTCATGCGTTATGGGAGTCGAGTGGCCGACGCGCGACACACTTGTGTCCTGTTCATGGGTTGTCTGTCCATGTTGGGATCTGGGCACTTGTGATCAAGAGCGCGTGTTGATGAGAAGGGTCCGATGGCGATGGCGTGGTCGACGCGGGACATGACAGACTCTAAACCTGTTTGCAACGAGGTCGACCACGGTGGGAGGGAGGGATCGCATTGGGGCTTGCTGGTTCTGCACGGATCCGGCATGGCAGTTGAGGACATGGGGATACAGGATACTATGCGTACAGAGGTATAGTTTCCTGGCGGATGAGCGCGATAGGAAAGAAGTGGCTCACAGCATCGGCCTTTGGGTCCAGGTGTTGAATACACCTGAACCCAAGTGAATCCCGACCAAGAATAGCTGCAGACAGACTTTGGCGCTCTTGACGCACATCGCGAGGTGCTGGCGGACGAGCAAGCGAATTTACCAAGGAATATAAACCCCATGGGCTTGACTTGCTTGAATGCATTCTACGTGTGGTTGGCTGAAGCGACGTCTGGGAGCTGCTGCTGTTTTCCCAATCACTCGGCATGGCCTCGAAACGGAGCTCGACTACTTAGGAAGTCCTTACCCGAGTAGGATTCCCTTCCTTGCCTTGTTCCGTTGTGCTCCAAAGTCATCTCGGTTATACTTCCTCTACCCAACAAGATGCGAGTGACACGAGTTGTTTCTTTCGCTTGCAAAAAAAAAGAAAAAGGCGTCATCAGGTTTTCCTGTGAGGCTGAATGGCATATTTGAGAAGTTGAAACTACGGGTGAACCGCATAATACGGGCGTGCGAAAGAAAGAAAAACACCGGAGCGCGCATTATGCAGGAGGGGTTGGCGTTTGCGGCGCGTTTAGAAGTTGCGGGACTGCGAATGCTTTGATGACAAATCGTTCATGGCAAGTCTTCTGGCAAAAGATATATGTAGAGTATTATGGGCGTTTGTGGGCTTCGTCTACATAGAGAGAGAGAGAGGGGTACAGAGCTTTCGGTTTCCGCGCTGTGGCGGTGTGGCTCTTGGTTACTACCTACGCTACCTGCTGCGCTGGAACTTGGAAAATGGATGGCAGGCAGGCAGGCAAGCGGATAGCAGCTCTGTCCTCCCCGAGCGAGCTCTGGGGCTACGCCTATACCATGTTGAGCTGATCCTTGCGGTGGGTGCACACCCGACCGGTGGGTGAGGCTGTGCTTTGTGTCACCACTGCGGCAGTCAAAGCGGTTTCGGTAGCTGTTTTGCCAGCTAAAAACTCCGCTGGAAGGAGGAGGAGGAGGCCTCTGTGATGAGGCACTGTGCTAGAGATGGTC
>PYFS01003885.1:0-75110 GCA_003671545.1 Ophiognomonia clavigignenti-juglandacearum | reverse complement strand
TTTTTGTTTAGGGTTTGGTTTGAAGGGGAAATTATTTAAAAGGGGAAGGGAGGTAGGGTTTTTTTTTTTTTTTTTTTTTTAATTAAGGAGGTAATATAGGCTCCGGGTCGCCGGCGGGAAGTTAGGGACGGGTAAGTAGATGGTGGATAAGGGCCTAGGTCGCCGGCGGGAAGCCGGGGACCGGCGGGTGGGTGGTAGATAGGGGCCTAGGTCGACGGCGGAAAATCGATAGGGGTGATAAAGTGGGTAGGTGGATAGGGGCTATAGTTGTTGGCGGGTTAGCGGCGATGGTGACGGGTGGGTGGATAGGGGCTCGGGTCGCTGGCGGGAAATCGACGGGGGTGATGGAGTAGGTAGGTAGATAGGGGCTATAATCGCCAGCGGGTTGGCGGCGATAGTGACGGGTAGGTAGATAAGGGCTCGGGTCGCCGGCGGGAAGTCGACGGGGGTGATGGAGTAGGTGGGTGGATAGGGGCTATAATCGCCGGCGGATTGGCGGCGATAATAATGGGTGGGTAGATAGGGGCTCGGGTCGCCGGCGGGAAGTTGGGGATAGGTAGGTGGGTGGTGGATAGGGGCCCAGGTCGACGGCGGGAAGTCGACGGGGATGGTGGAGTAGGTGGGTGGATGGGGGCCCGGGTCGCCGACGGGAACGGGCGGGCATAGGGGCGACCGGGGGTAGGGGCATAGCTGTGCCCGAGATACACTTTATATATAGGGATGTTATATAGGCTGTAGCCGGCAGGCTAGTATTGTGGTGGAAGTGGTTGGAATTGTGGTTATACGGCGTTTTAAGTTGCGTCTTAGATATTTGGGCTTTTAAGCCGATTCCCAGGCTATTCTATATAGTTTCCTTTCTTTCCTTCTTATCGATCCTAATTTAGCTACGGATTATACCAGCGTTTGCCCTATTAACCCCGTTATAGATATTAATATATTTACTTTAGCGATATACGCGGTCTTATCAATTTCCTTAAGCTTTTAAATTTATATAAAATCAATAATCAAATTAACCTTTATTAATTTCGCAATAATCGGGATTCCCGCGCTTTTTAATATCGCTTTTTAGCTTGCTTTCCAAAATAGGTAATTATTATTACCGAAATATTAATTATTTAGCATATAGTACTTAAGCTAGTCGACGTCTTTAAACCTAAAGATTGCTTTATTGGTATATATAGGCGCTATTGTAATTATAGTCGCTATATATATATAAATTATAATTTAGCTTATAAGAAGAATTAATTATATAAGTATCGCTGCGTCGCAATATAATTAAGAGATACGTTCTACTAATGCACTTTAATATATAAAGCTAGCTTATAGGTAGTATAGCCAAGCTTATAAACTATTAGATTATATATATAATTTGAACAATTATAATTATATAGATAATTAAATTAATTTAGTTTATAGAATCTAGTCCTATTTATATATAGCTTTAGAGGCTTTCTAATAGTAATTTAGCCCCTTTTATCCTTACTCCTATATTAACCTTAGGTAATAGCATTAAAGCCCTTAAAGGCTATTTATCTTTTTAAAGATCTATAGCATATGCTATTTCACCAAGCGCTATATGTAAGCTAGCCTATATCAACTAATACCTAAGCTAATCCTGGAATCCAATAGAAAGTAGTTAAGGGTTAATATATTTATTATTTAATTCGTTAGATTGGGTAGAATATAATTGGGATAGCTGGCAGAGTTTTATTTGCTAGCTTGCTTATCTAAGCTATTGAAGTAAAGCTATTTACAACGTGAATGCTCTGCAAAGCAGGACTACCCCTGTTGGTTACTACAGGGACCCCCGCATTTCAGGCTATTATGACCTGAGAAGTTTGCGGACAGCGGATAATAAATCCGTAGATTTGTATACATCTATGAACAAGTAATGCCCCTCATCAACTTCACGAGAAAATCGTTATAAAGTACACGTCAAGAGCCATTGCCATGTCCACGATTGGGAACCCACCCACCCCGAGGAGCCCAGGTGTCGGAGTACACCACCCGGAATTCGACAGGACCGTAGAAAGTTCGGTATCATCACAAATCGGTGATAACTACCCTATTCCACTGCTCTGTCATTCATTTCTTGCTGACCAGTCTTTTCAGCCAATGCTCAACGACTCTCTGCACCCCTGGGTGATCTACTCCACACAGTCGGCGTCTTATCTGTCACGCTCCACCAAGCCATTGGCCTGTCCGCGCCGAACCAGCACTGGGAACCTTTCACGATCCAACAACAACAGTCGCTCGCCCAGCTAGAAGGCGATAGTAAGATCTGCCCATGGGCAGGCCGATCCTATCAAGCCCACCACAAGCAATACTTGCCTTACGCCGTGCTGTGTTTCGGTCAGTCTCGCGTGTTCGTTGCTTCCATCACGGGCACCACGGAGAACCCAGTCTGGGCACAGGACACCATAGTGTGGAAATTCGATGTGTTTGGAGCCCCGCAGCAGCTGTCGGTACATTTGTATCTGAAGTCTCCTGACAGCGATCAACCACGCACAGACATACATCTTGGCATGGTGAATATCGATCCGCTGTCTGACGAGAAAGTAATCGCTGGCGCCGCCATCACGGAATGGGTGGGTGTCTCAGGCGGACAAGGCGCAGGCCAGATCCGCATTGGGATTTCATACGACCCAAAAGGTCTGACACAGATTGGTTCCATCAAGGAGGTCTACTCCTCAACCGATCTCTACTCAGCGGTGACCCCACTGAGGAAACAGGACACTCAACAGTTGTACGCCTTGAAATCGATAGCGTCAGCACCTATCGATTCTGCGTCATCTCTGCAATCTCGGGTCGACTCTCCATTTATCGCACCACTCGCATTCGCTTGTCAATGTGACAGGGAACTGCATCTATTTTTGCCGTTCATCTCTGGGGAACATATGTTCTATCGTCTCCAACGAGATCGGTGGTTCGATGCGGATCGAGCAAGATTTTATGCTGCTGAGCTGTTTTGTGCCTTCAAGCATCTACATGAGCTGGGCATAGTCTACAAGGGACTACAACGCAAGAACATCCTCATCAACTCCTTGGGCCATATTACCATTGTTGACCACGATCTCTTCTTATCGGACCTAGTGACACAGGCGCGCGCTGTGGACAAGACAATTTCGTATTTGGCTCCCGAAGTACGCCTGGGTGAAGCTCATTCCGAGTCGTCAGACTGGTGGACGCTTGGGTGCATTATCTACGAAATGCTCACCGGCACGCCCCCATACTACGGCGAAGACGATGATCGAGTGCGTCGCAATGTCTCTACGGCGACGGCTCTTGATCTTCCCGGCACACTTTCTCCATCTGCCAGGGACATGCTTTCAGCACTCCTCCATCACAATCCAGACGAGCGCCTTGGTGCGAATGGGCATTCCGACATCGAGGCCCACCCGTTTTTTCACGCTATTGATTGGGAAAAGTGCGGAAGAGCTGAATATGAGCCGCATTTCAAGCCTAGCCGCATTGCAACAATCTTTAAAGATCAGGCACCTCCACTGGTAGATCTTGGGGAGATGTTCAGAGCTTTCAGCTATACCGGGCCAAGGAGTGAACTTAGCTTTTTAGCTGTTCAAGACCAGGTCGTAGCAGGGAACGCCCCTTCAGTCACAACAAACTCGCCGCATCCGAGCACGCACACTGATGCAGCACTGAACGAGGATGCCGACTGGGAGCTTGTATGGGACGAGGCACTTCAAGCGTTCATCCTCCGTGATTCTCGCACAAACGCCACCCGAATGATCCCCAGCCGGCGTCATTTCCCCACCGACCGCTTACCGACACTCCAAGAGAAGAAAGAAGAAGCCCTCGAATGGGTGCTAGCTGCCCACAACGCGCAAGCTGTCCACCAGCTTCTCAACCCCTCAACCATGAACCTCAACGTCCGCTTCGGATCCCTCGGCGACTGTACCCCACTTGAATGGGCAGCTGAGTGCGGAGATATAGCCCTAGTGACCCTTCTCCTTCACCATGGCGCCGATCCCTCCTTCATCGGGCCTTCCAGAACCCCCGCCGGCGCACGTACCGCGCTCATCAACGCCGTGGCGAAGCGAAACCAGTCACTCGTGCGGCTTCTCCTCCCCCTGACCCACCATCGCGTGCTGCGAACGCGTGCCCTGGGACTCGCGGTCGACCTGTGCGACGAGGAGGTTGTCGACATGTTGCTCGCCTCCTCCGGCGTGGAGTGCGACTTTGACGCCGCGGATCGGCCTGGTCATCCGCGTCCTCTTGCTGGAGATGGCGTCGGCGACCACGAATGTCATTTCAAGGACATGTCGTTTCCCGAAGAGTTCATACCGCCACTTGTGCGTGCCGTGCGAACGGGCAGCGTGCCGCTCGTAAGACTACTACTTTTGCACGGAGCAGATGTGAACGTTGGGTTTCATGACCTGCCACGTCAGCTGAGCAGCGAGTATAGCCCGCCATTTCGCCTCGCATGTGGACGCGTGGTCCAGTTGGCGATGAGCTTGGGTCATGGTGAGATTGTGCGGATGCTGCTGAGAGCTGGGGCGGATGTTGGCCTTGCGCAGCCAAATTGGCGGGGTCATTGGTGTGAAATGATTCCAAGGAGGGAGTATCTCGAGATCACAGCTGGGCTGAAGGTTGCTGTGGACGAGATGGGAGTGCAAGGGCCACAGGGTCAGCTTTCTGTTCATTTTATTGATCGATGTCACCGCCTCGAATACGTTCAACAAAATGGTAAATCTAGATATCTGTGATATCTAGGGACAAAAGCAAAAGGACCATGAAAGAATGGTATAACATTCCAAGGTTCAATAGTGATTAGCCACCTCTGAGTCCACACCATCGGCTCATACACCGAATGCGTCGACCCCTCGGTGAAATTGTACAACACCGCCAACTTCGCCCTCTGCTCATCCGTCAGCGGCGCGTGGCGCTGCTGCTCATGATGCTGTTGCCGCTGCACAACTCCTTCACTTGCACCGACCATGCCTCTTCAACCGCGGTCGCGGATCTCCTGCCGCTTCACTAAGTCCAGACCCTATCCGTAGCAGGAGATTTTGTGCCCGCCGGCCGACACGATCGCGCGCTCGATACATCCGCTCTTGTTGAAGAAGTCGATGTTAAAGTCAGCCGACGCGCCCTCGTCAGCCGTAACGTCCGTCCATATCGTCGTCGCCGCCGCCGTCAACACCTCTGGCCGTACTCGCAAACACATCTGGCGGGCAAAACGGGCACTCTAGGTCACAAAAAAGGAGGCCTAGCAATGATCAGCGAATGCCAGAAGCGGATGCTCGAATTGAGGGGAGACATCCATGCCAGGGCTCGCGCTGAGCTTACAGGTAACACCACAGCCAACACACCCGGGACACCCCGGGTCTGCTGTAGGTGCTGGCATTGTGCCCGAGATCAAGGGTTACAATCTTTAAATTCAGAATGAACAATGAAGAGACTGACCCCTAACTGCTTTCCTACAATCACCAAGTTACTGCTCAGCTATAGCAGAACAGGTGCCTAATAGTCAAAGCTGGTCTTGTTTGCCCTTTCTTCTCCTAGAAGGTGACCATCTTCCTTTTGCTCCCTATGAATTCGCAAACATATGCATTGGAAAAGGTTTTGACAGAAATCCTCGCGCTTTGCTCAGTACTCATCGTCGTATCTGCTCTCACGACTGCGGTCTCTCTGAAGCCCGCGCTGCTCCCCTCAGGACCTCGAACCCAAATGACGCCGCATCTCGTACTCGTCCATGCCATCATGAAAAAAAGAGTTCTCTGCCGACAGGTATATAATATCATCCTCGTACAATTCCCCGTCGGTGACCAGGTTCTGTACCTCTGGAGTGCAAAGGGAGGGACTTGTCAGAATCACTTTGAAAATGGCGCGACACTCCCCATTTTCTGCTATCCCCCGCAGTTGCCTTAGTGTCGTCTCCAAGTCCCGAAACCATATTTCCCGCTCGAATATCGTAATGGAGTCGATGATGCAGTACACTTGCGTTCCAGAGTCGCACTGGTCCAGCAGGCCGAATAACATTTCGCAGAGAACATGCAGATCCTGCTCCTCGATGGCCTGGAGGTAGTTCCGATTAGGAACAAATTCCAAGTCGGCGCCACCTGCATATGTGCTTTCCAAATATGTGAACATCTGCATAATCAGAGAACGAACCATGCCTGTCGGTCCGGGGCAGCGATCGCGGGTGTCAACGTGCAGGCCGCAAAAGAAGTGGAGGACGACATCCCCACGCCGAAGGCTTATCAGACTGGTCGCAAGTGTGGCACAGAAAACAGAGACCGCGCTGACTTGTTCCATTCCCACGCATGGTAGTTCAGCGAGCACTAACACGATTCCGGAGTGGTTGCCCTTCATCAAGCTGACGAACCGGCCGTGGTGGAGTATTGACTGCACGCGGGTTTGTGTTTTGGCGCTCGAGTCCCCCTTGTACATGAGGACCGTGTTCAGATCGTCAGTTGGCATTTCAACGAAGCCTTCGATATCGGGTGAATCGTCCTCGTGGAAGGGCTGGTCGGTGATGGCTTCGCAGAACTGCACTTTGTTGATGACAGCACGTTGTCTGCTGCGTCTCCGGGCGATATCAAGTCTTTTATCGTTGAGATTTCGAATGTGTTCATCCTCTGGTTCCAACGATATTAGCAAGTGCACCGGCGAATCACCTTGTTGCTCAAACGTTGGGGACCGACTGACGCTTTGCTGACACAAGAAAGTTCAAGACTTCGCTGAGATGCATGGCAGTCCCTTCATCCAGTGTTATTTTGCCTGTGTTGTCTGTATAGGCGTCGGCGTTTTCAAGCTTGCGAAAGACCGAAGCTTTCATGAAAGCGAGCATTTCATGCATGTTATCGACCTTACTCTCCATGTTGTCGATCCGGTCGACTAGGACTGTCCCTGCCATGGCTATGTGCTTGGTAGTCGTCTGGATACTCTCCATAGTCCGGTAAGAAGCGCTGGTCAACGCCAATTTCAAGCCCTCTGTCCTCTCAGATAGAAGCTGAAGAACCGAGTTAACATCCGGGTGCTTTGTTCTCGGTGGATGGTTCTTCAGTTTGCGCCCTAGATAGGTAAGTTGATGGGCTTTCGAGTATGTGCGAGCACCACGAGTCAAGATCAAGATAACTCACAGAAATGATCTGCCTTCCCGGTCTCCTTCTGTATGATGGCAATCATAGCGTTCACGGAGTCAAGGACAGCCTGATATAGCTCATCCAACGCACATTCCACGCCAGGGTGCAATCGAAAGGTGCCCTCTTGGTGTTCCGCGGACTTTATGGCTTTATGGATCTCTTCGAAGGCCTGGCTTATCCTCTTTGCCTTTTCCTGTGACTTCTTCGCCAGCTATTACTCATTGTCGAACACGGTCAGTGATGTCGTCTTGATGTTGCACACCCGGACGTTGTGGATGCCTGGGTGGGGGACCGGTCCTTCATACCATGAGAACAACAAGAATACCAGTTTTGACGACGGCCAATCCATATTCGTTGGGTATTATCTCGGTCCAGGTCGTCCATGTTTCAGCCGAACCGCCAACGCTGTTCCACATCTTGCGGACTTGCGATCTGCCTCTCTCAGCATACTGATCTTCTGCTTCGAGAATCTTACAAGTGAGTTTGTCCCATCCCTCGGGTCCATACGATCTCCCAACCTGCCCCTGGAACCGATCGTCAAGCACAGTAGGCAGAGTTGCTTCCAGAGCGGCCAACGAGATCTGCAATTGACTTGGCCAATCAAAAATGTCAGCATTCCAAGGCTGTGATAGCTGCCGACCTCGGGAGTCAATTTTCTTGTGAGAGGAAACTCTTACTTCCGTCTAAGCTCTCCTGCTGTCCTGTGGGAAACGAACTCCGTGGTGCCCTTGTCGAAAATTGGTTCCGAAAACCGTGGGCGGATGTCACGAGCTTCGTCAGACTGTATGAACTCAGCCGTGACGGTCTTCTCGCGTCGACCTGGATTTATCCAATTCAGACCTTCCATCTTGGCAGTATTCTTGCTGTGGTGGAGGAAAACGCCACCTCCAGCACGTAGTAGAGCGCTGGCGCTTCACACAGCTCCTCCTCGCTGCTCGTCGACCGGATGCGCTCACACGGAAACCAAGCGCCTACCCGGAGGAAGGTACTATGTAATTGCGTATCGTGAGCACCCCCGCCCCCGTGTATCTCAGGGTTGGATCGGCGCTACGCAGACCCAACGCAAGCGGCGCATGTGTGGGTCGCTGGATCCACTTCAGTTGGCGCGTGCCGCCCTCCTGCATACTGTCTGGGTCTCGGCCATGTGCTGCTGCGTATCTTGTCTCCTCTTCATATGCACCGTTAGGCCTCAAGGTTGCAATTGCAACTGCAAGCCCTGGAGCTGTTGCCTGTTGGTTGCAGACGGCCCAACAGAGTTTTCTCTCGTCCAATACGTAACGAACAAACTCCCCTGCGTTTCAGGGGAGGCCCAGTGGTTTCTGCTTATCTTAGTGCTCGATGCGAAGTATCATGGACACCAGCATTACTACATTGGACTAGTCATATATCTACTGTACCTAGATGGTACCTGGGGCGCTGGGTAGACAAGTAGGACGAGATTTCGTCCCTCAATCTAGACTCCATGGCTCCACCATCAATTCTGGCGGCTACGCTACTATGCAGGGTCAGAAATATCTACTCAAATGCATACGTGTGCCTTTACAGACGTTCAATTGGTGCCGAGGGCATAGTTCACCTCCATCCTTCCCCAGGGCACAGTAGGAGTTCTGCACAATTGTACGCCAGCTCCTTGCCACCTGGGGTTAAGCTCAGCCACTCGCGGCGTTGTATTTTATCGAGCTCCACTTACAACGGATCCTGCAACATGAAAGAATCAAACCAACGGCACCACATCGCTGCTCCTGGTTCCCGAAGCACACTTAACCTGACTCCCGGCTGCGTCGATTCTCCGGTGCGGACGCATTCGAGCTATCAAGCACGACGCCACCATTTTCACTGAGCGCCTCGAGTGACGTTGACAGCTTCAAGTCGACTCCATTCATCAAAGTGGAAGTCACGACTGACGAGTTCACCGATTCACGAGTGCAGCTGTGAACATCGCACTAGCCCGTCATTTGTAAGCTGCTTCCTGCATCCCCAGATCCGACAGATCATCTGGAGGGTATAAATCTAATCCATCATTTCTTCACCCTAGATCCTCAAACTTCGTCTAGCAAGACCAGTCACTGCACGGCAAGCGGAACTGTGATGACCTGTCTTTGCCGTTACCATCAAACCTACCTAAGTACTTAGCCCAGCATGAGTTGCGATCAGCCGGACGGCAAAGTATTTCCCGTACTCAAGCCTCTGGACACCTCACAAGCTCAGTCGGACTCCGGAGGAAATATCAGGACTGCATCAGATGGAGTGTCCAGCAACGACAACGATAGCAACTCCAATCACCCGGACTCTGCGTCGACTGGGATCACTGAAATCGAGAATGAAACCGACAAACCTGAGCCGGTCCAAGGATCCAACGATGCGTCAAACCAACCAGCGTCTTCGCCACAAGATGAGCCTCCCGTCGAAGGCGTCCAAGGGTCTGACGATACGTCAAATCAACCAGCGACTTCGCAAGATACGCCTCCCGTCGAAGCTGACCCCGTGGATGATGACTGCTCGTGGTGGGGCGACCACTATGATGTGGACGACTGGCTCAAAGAGCAACCCCGGAAAGCCAGCGTCAAGTGGAGCAACTACGAAAATTTCAAAAATCGTTTCTCCAAGGAGCAGGGTCTCGAAATCATCGAGGTTCTAGCTTGTCATCCAGACCGGTTGGTCAGGGAGATGAACATCGAACGTGGCAGACGCGACGACAAGTTTGTGCCCGCAGCCAGTCCAAGAAGCCATGATCCAGCCGGGCCCGACGAAAAGTTCATGCACCGTATCCGAATCCAGTCGCCAGCCCTTCTCTACATCCTGAGTCGTCTGAGAGGCCAGCATGACTGTAAGATCGATGAGTCGCTTACCTTTCTGCGGCCCTTCCAAACCTTCTACTACTCTTTCCCGCTTGCAAAACAGGCTCTGGAGCTGCTTGAGCGTCGCTGCGAGGAAATACGTCTTGGCCAAGAACCTACCCCTTATCCAGGCTCATCCGCGAATTGGTGGACAGCTTTGTCGGACGTGACCGAAGTGCAGAAGCAAAGCATGCCCGCCAAAGTGGACTGGCAGGACCTTCTCCACTACAGGCCCAATCTTCCTGATCTCAAATCAGGTACCGAAGACAACTTGGCAGCCTTCGTGAGCCATCTCCAAGTCTACGTCAAGTTCGTCGAGGAGCACGTTGCCCCAATGTGGACCCAAGCTGCAGCAAACACGACCAAAACCAAGATTCGCTTTTCCGATCTACTCATGTATTTCCGTCCCGGCGAAATCATGTACTTGCCTGGAACAAAGGATAAGGACAGGTCCTCGAAGCCGGCCGATGGTGCCTGGAATGGCAGCTCAGGACCGGTGACCGTACAGAACATCTACAAACTAATCTTTGCTGAGAGGTCTAAACCAGACGTAGGAGCATACGACAGCGAGAACAGTTTGAGCAAAACTGGGCTCGGACTGGATGCATTTCACATCGATTTTGATGGCGAGAAATATGGCCCGCTCCGGAGCTATACGACCATTCCTTGGTACGAAGGAGAAAAGGACATTCGCACGTTGTTTATGTACCCGCTACGTTTCGAACCAGAAGTCAATCCGGTGAAAGCAAAGCTCTCAGCTCAGGCCAATAGGTTCCGCTCTTTTATTCAGACGAGACACTTGTATTACGACGGGTGGTCACTGCTCCAGTATGTTACTCCGAAGCCCGGCTTTGCTTCCTTTGAGCGTGCCTTGCTTCACTCTTCAAGAAGTATACTGACCTCTCAACAACGGCTAGCACGACCTTTTGGGACGAAAGAGACACATTAACGTCTGCCCGGGAACATATTGAGGGTGAGATCATGATCGATTTCAAAGAAGGTTTCCAGTCTGATGGCGACTTGACCAAGCCCTCCTTCAATCCGACGGCCGCAGCGTTTGAGGCGAAAGCCGGGACCACGGTCGACGATGATGACAATTTGGTCCCAATCCAATGGTGGGACGACGAGACGCGCAAAGCCACTAGAAAAGGCTACAGGTACGAGAGATGGCAGTTTGAAGAGGGTTTCGGGGTCATGCAGAATTCCCGAATGAAACAGGCAGATAAAGTTCTGAGAACTTTTGAGGATCGTGGACAGGCCTTAGACTTTGGTATGTTATTTGGGACAACTGACATGAGGCGCATGTGATTTTGTGCTACGATGTAAGACATCCTGACTAACTGATCACACACATTCCTCAGATGCCGACCATCTATTGCTATTTCCTCAGCGTCTGATAGCTTATTCGTTCCGAGCACGCAAATTCTTCGTCGCGGATGTCGATTGCATCAGTGCCATTTTGACGCCCGAAAACTCGTTCCGAGACTTGAAGATTGACAAAAAGCACAAGACCGTCCTTCGGTCACTTGTGAAAAGTCATTTCGAGAAGCAGAACATGCGAAGACAGAATAAGCACGCGGTTCTCGACCAAGACTTTATCCGCGGCAAAGGAAGCGGCCTCGTGATCCTGTTGCACGGCGTACCCGGTGTCGGCAAAACCACGACCGCTGAGGCCGTGGCGTTGGACAACCGCAAGCCATTGTTTGCACTGACAACCGGTGATTTGGGGTCGACGCCACGGGACGTGGAGAAGGCCTTGCGGGAGACCTTCCGTCTGGCGGCCATGTGGGATTGTGTTCTGTTGCTGGACGAGGCTGACCTCTTCCTTGCGAAGCGGGACATTGGAGACTTGGAACGGAATTCGCTCGTATCCGGTGAGTTGTGCTCTGTATCTGTCTCGTTGCGATAAACATGCTGATTCTGTGTGTAGTTTTCCTCCGCGTGTTGGACTACTACGATGGTGTGTTGTTTCTAACGACAAATCGTGTGGGCACGGTAGACGAGGCTTTCCGATCCAGAGTGCATCTCACGGTGTACTACCCTCCTTTGAAGAGGAAGCAGGCTCTTGCCATATTCGAAGTCAACATTCGCAGGGTGGTGGAGATTGAAAAGGCCAAGCAAGACGGGCTCAAGGCAGGCATCGAAGGCACCGCGGAACACGGACATCCCATCCACATTGACGAGGATAGCATCCGCAGCTTCGCCGAGAGCCACTGGGACGCTATGGACCCGGACCATCGCTGGAATGGAAGACAGATTCGAAATGCCTTCCAAGTTGCATATTCCCTGGTTAGCTTGAACCAAGCCAGCGAGTCAGCGATTCGTGACGACAACTACGATGACGATGACGATGACGACTACGACGAGCCAGAGGACAATTATGACGATGACTCCGATATGGATGCTCCACACACCAAGGCGAAAGGAGCGACCGCAATCCCTTCCACCAGAGAGAAGAAGTGGAAACTTGACCGCACTCAGTTCAAGATCGTGGCAGATTCTATCCGGCTCTTTGACAGCTACCTGGGCAAGACCAGGGCCTCGGACTCGGACTATGCAAAATCGAAGCAACTGCGTAGAGACGACTTCAGGGACCCGTACGAAGAGGACAGCCCGGGAGACGTCTACGCGTCCCGATCCCCAGGTCGGAGACCACCGAATATCCGGGCCTCGGCGAGCCCAAGCCGTTTTCTGTCACCAACTTCCGATCGGGGTGGGGCCATGCGTCCGCATGCTGGAGCAGGCGGAGGAAGAGAGCACAGATCGCAGAGGGCCGGGACGAGTCTCGCGCCGGACTATGGTGACGAGGAGGGCTATGGTGAAGAGCCGCCGCTGAATAGAAGGGGCGGCGGCTCGGGAGCTCGCCCGAAGCGCAGGCAGCTTGGCTACGACGATGAGGAAGTGTTCGATAGGCGACGGAGCAGGTATTAGCCAGGGTTCCAGGGCACTACCGCGATAGTGTAAGTATTTCATATATAATGTCGATGAACTGTGCTTTCCTGATATAAATTGCATTCTTCTTGGGTAAGTTCTGGATTATGAAATTGATGTGAGCCAAAGGATATTTGTGTGCGTAATATCTCAGTGTAGGTGGGCTGCGTCCTTATCTCAGGATCACAGGCGAGAGCTTGCACTGCCCCGGGCAGGTGCGCTCCCACAACTTCAATTTGTTAGAAACTTCCACAAGTACATACCAACCCATCTGCATTTTATGGCAGTTCTTGCACCCTCAACCTTAAAATTTGTGCCTACTGTAGATTCTCACCCTACCACACTCAAGGCTTAAAGATGCCGAAGGCAGCGAAAGGTAAGAAGGAACAGGGGCAAGACGAGGCCTCCAGCAGAAGAGCATTAAGTTCACGAGCCGCATCCATCGCCTAAGTTGGCATTTGTAGTCGCTCATCTGGGCGGCACTTAGGCATATAAGGCGGCTGACAAGGATTTACAGGGTGAGTAGGGTTTGCATTGGAGGAATGGATCTAGGAAGCTATCTACCTGTGTTGCACCATGCGTGCGTACCTAGGTAGTCTCACTTCTCTTCGGCCAAAAATGGAGGGTTTGAAGCAGCATGTGATTCGAAATTGATCAATCTGCTACTTGCGGGGAAATGGCTCTGTGGGACGAACGCATAAATGCACAAATGCTACACGTAACACGCCACCTTGGCTCGCCTCATCGTTGCCTCCGATGAGCCTGCACTCGAGACAATTACGCCAATTACGATTGTTGATATTGCTGCGACCAACCCAGTTGCGCGGAGCTTGGCTCGGATGCAGCTCGATTTGGTAACTCATCAGCTTAACTACATATTGTTTTGGGCATCTCATGCTTCATACGAAGCCGAACGCTGAATATCGTCGGATCTTGTGGTACATAGAGAGGCGCTGCAAACCTCGGCAAACTTGAAAAAGATCCAAATGTGCATGCTTAGGATAGTTTGTCACGAGTCTCCTCGGATCAAGTACAAAGCCGACGATTTCTATAAGATTGGCAACGTACGCATGCAACACAATTGCTATGGTAGGCTGTATGTTGTTCCCTGCGTCTGAGCTACCATCTACGCCAAAGTAACATCTTCCAGAGACCAAAAGTTGTGACGACTCATCACTGCTTGACCACTACTCCACTATGTCCGCCGCGAAAGTCATCGCCCACATCGACGCCATCGACCGCAAACTAGGCAAGTCGATGAAGATCGCCGAGAAAGGCGATAGCATGAAACTCGGAGATGTGGTGAAGCTGGGCAGAAAAACCAACTCGATGGTTTCGGAGATCAACAAGAGTATCAAAGAATATGATGTGCGTTTCCATCTGGACAAAGCACTCCGACACAGTGCCCTGCCCCTTGGTCCTCCATGAAGAGTCTGTAGCAACAGCAGAGCTGACATTTAGCACAACAGGGAGCAAACCCAACGCCTGAAGAGGCCACTGGAATCTACAAAAAGATGGAGGTCGTTGTCGATAAAATGGAAAAGCATCTTGCTCTAGTTGTCCAAGCGAAGCCGCGGATCGATGAGCTTCACGTTGGAGGTACGTAGGAATGCCCTTCTTAACCAGCGCCAACCCAGAGTGACACTTAGTCTGCCGGGTCTGCGTGCTGAAGCCTTTCTTTCTGTCTTTTGCTGTCCCATCCGATTTTGCCAGAGCGCTGACAGTCACCGTCGTAGGTCTTGTGAAGCGAAACCTTCAGAAGAGCCAGGACGCTGGCGCGGCTTTCTCCAAGCTGTTGATTTCGCAGGCGCCCCCAGAATTAAAAGACGCGGCCGGGACGCTCGAGGCGAGACGCTCCAAGGCTTATGAGCAGGCAGTGCCCGTCTTTGCGAATGCGCAGGGTGGCGAGGAGAATGCGGATGAGGAGGACGACTCTGACTAAGTTGGAGTGAGTGGATCGCATGTACCTGCTTTTGTGGCGGTCTCTCGAGGAAAAGTTCAGTCCCAGCGTACCGGCAGCGGCTGGGTAGTGCTATTAGGTGCTTATTCAGGCATATAGTCCGTTCACGATTGGAATGAAACACATATCACTTTGTGTATATACCACCGAGATGAGGCACGCACGCCATCTGAATACGCCTCGATGTTGCACAACAGAGTATGAGAAGTTCCAAAATGGCAAGCGCGGTGAATTCCCTGTTACCTCCTCTATTCGCCCCCGTACACCAGCAAATTCTATGTACGTGGCCGAGGTGGTACATAGAGGGTAGTTGGAAAGGGATGTTGGCGAAACGATTGGGCGCACATATTTACTACCCGTAAACCATGCTGCACTTTTTACGATAGCAAATGGAGAATCTAAAATGACTTATTGAGACCCGTGGACAAGTCTTATACAACCTGTTAAGCTTTCGGAATACCTGAATAGCTGCAGCGTGAAATTGTGCGTTCGCCGAAGATGCACAGGTCCCCGGGTGGTCTGCACGTGCCTAGCGTCGCATCTGCGAAGTATATAAATCACGGTGGCCTTAGCCACAAGATATAATGATAGCCTTAGTAAAGACTGACGCATGACATGCTTGCTGTTAGGAGGCTGTGCATACATAAACGGAAGTACGCTGACGCTAATCCGCGGCAAAGGTGGCAGTGTTATTGGGGTCCATGCCTGGATGCTAGACATCCGCATAGACGTGATGTATATATACCCTCCTGAGGATCCTCTTTTCTGTGCCCTCAGAATGTTCGCAGATAGTATTCAACCCCTCGTCTCCCACTTCGACCTTACCACACCACCTCGGCACTTTCAATGTCACTTAATCGAGGGAGTGCGGGCATCCAAGGTTGCGACCTCCCAGTACGGTGGTTACTTCGCCCAATTTCTCGTTCCTCAATATTGTTCGTTATCACAAGTCAGAACCTATACACCTCGGACTTCCTCTGCCACTTCTACGATATTCAAACTAGAGTGGACATCCATGGATAAATGCGCAGCGTCTGCGGTATCTGTGGCTTTCATCATGCCTTCTGCGCACAATACTTGGGCACATATCTTCCTGCCCTTCTAGATTCATCCCAACTCAACAGGTTGTGCGCAACGCCGAGTCAGCTGCTTCACTGATTTGTATTTCTAAAAACAGAAAAGATTGCACATTCGAATTCGGCATCAGACCTGGTCTTCTCCAAATCTTCCGCACCATGTCGCCTGCTCACGCGGCTGCCTCGTCGCCTCCCCGCCTCACTTTGCAAGCTGGTTTGCCCGGCTGCGCGGGTGATGTGCATGTATACTTTTGGGAAATTTTGCACATTTAAGCCTCATACTACGCGAGACTTAGCAAGCGAGGATCTCAGAACGTCACCTGCGCAATGTCGTCGTTCGGTTTCCTAATTTGCTCGTCCTTGATGGGTGTACGCGTCTGCAAGTAATTACAAGGCAAGGGTGCCTCTGGGTACATTCTTGGTCCTGCAGCAAGTCCGAGCAAGACGTGCAGCTTATGGCTCCCTGGGATAGGGAGAAATCAGCAGGGAGAGCAATCGCATGCACGGTAGGGGGAATTGCCACAACACAATTGATCAGGCGACCAGCAAATCGCAGAGACCTCGAGGAAGCACCCTCAACATGGCTTGTGGGAACAACCTGAAGGAACTGGATACACATCAAGTGACGGGTTCCATAAAATCTTTGCACTGCCTCAGCCAGGTCAACTAGCTGATGCCAACATCATGCATCGAAGCCATAATCGTACACTGCGTCAGCCCATACAAGCCAGGATATGTCCACTCTCATTAGCCCATGGTCGCAAGACCGCAACGTCTTTGATTCCCCGGAAGTGGTAGAACGCCGAAGCTCGGTCACATCTTCCAAGCAGCCAGCAGTGAAGGAGAGTCCTTGCCTGTGAGTTACAGTGTGGTATGGAGGTCTTGTGGAACAGGCGTGAATTGACAGAAAACCCAGGTTCAGAAAATATGAAGCCACGAGGGATTCCATTCGATCTCGATCAGTGCTGGCATCCATCCTGCCCCTTCTGGACTCGCATGGACAGAGCCTGACCAATCCATTCAATGACGATTCCCCTTTTAACGGCTTTCCCACCACTCGTCCAGATCTCCCCATGCGAGAATGTCCGATGAAGGGGTGCCAGCAAAGTTTCCTGACGCCCCTGGAACTGATCAACCACTTACTTGCATGTGGTGAAACACGCAAAGGCAATGTTCAGTGTGGGAAGTGCGAGAGTTCCCACGCAATGACACGCCTATTGAGTCCCACACAGCTCTGGAGAAGGTTGAGGAAACGCGATCTATCCAATGGACCCCCGCTAGCTCCCTCGCCTGGACGACAAAGCACAGCTATGTCTCATCATATCGGCTTTCTTCCGAACGTCAAATCAGATCAGTGCTATGCACCGCCAACGGAGCTGACAGGAGATACGCCTAGTCGAGACAACCATCCACGCTGTCCGCAGGAGCTGGGCATCACAGATATTGGTAATAATGGCACTTATCACGTTCAAGAAGGTTACATCCCCAGCAATGGTAGCTCGTACGGCGCTCTGGTTCATCTATCAGCCAGTACAAGGCGTACTTCACCGCCAGGCACGCTACGTTCCTCTCAGTCTATCACATCGGATGCTCAGGAGATGGCAGCTATCGAGCGGCCAGTAGAGCTAGATGCTTCAGTCTCCACTCTTTCATCTATGCCAATCGTCTCCTCGGATGCATCCTGGCCATCGGTCAACCGCCCAGCAAGTGACGCATCGTCCCGAACCACATCACAGCCGAGTATCGCCTTGGCGACAGCACACCAAACCCCTGAAGTCAGTCGCACTTGGAGTGGGGAGTCTCAAACTTCCACACCTTACGATCCGCAGCTCGAGGAAGCTGTGGAGAATCCTTTGCCATTGAACTTCTTCGCGTTCCAGGAAGGTGTTTTCTGGGACTTGAGTGGACGTCTGGATGCTTCAGATCTATCCGTCGCCAAACCCATGTGGACTACGAATGCACCTCTCACAATGTCGCCAGAGACGTCGGTGCCTGGGATTGTGGCGCCAGACGTGCTATGGTCTCTTGACACTGCGGCACGTCAATATACATCGTGCAATATCACAGAGACGAGGGACACTCAAAGCACAGAACCAACTTTCGAGGTCATGAAGCACAGCGCTCCCTATAACAGCATTTATGAGGGCCCTTGGCAGCCACATTTGACACAGGAGCAGTGGAGGGTCGGGTCCAGTGCGTCGAATGAGATCTGCCCAACACCTGTAACTTCAAGAATTGCTGCACAGGACTTTCATCTCAGAGGCTATCTCTCTGGCGGGCCAGGGACAGGGCCTGAAGTGCCAGCGCATGGCTCTCACGCGGGCGGACTTGCAACTTCTACACAACAGTCAGCTCTGGCAAATGGTGTCAACCTCGAAGCCCCGACACCGGCAGGCCGCAGGCTTGCTAGAAGCAACGCCTTTCGGTCAACAGGGCCCCTAACGCCGACGCCTCCGTTACCTGCAGAAGAAGAACGGGCTGGTGTGGCAACCAACGATGAGGAGCTGAAATGCTCGGTCTGCGATCACCGGCCGACGGGGCAGAAGAAGAACTTACGGTCCCACCTGAAAAGACATGAGGGGATCCATAAGAAGGAAAGGCTGAAGTGCCCGGTGCAAGGTTGCACGACCACTTTTCCCCATGGCCGTGAAGATAATCGCTCTGTTCACCTGAAGCATCGTCATTCAAGGGCTCAACGAGATCGGGCACTGCAACATGTGGCCGCATGGTTGGAACTAAACGACGGCGGGAGGTTGCCTGTGGTAGGCGCATTGGGAGGAGGCTCGGGTGGCATGAACAATCACACCGCTCAGCGTCATGAAACTTTTGTCACCGAAGGCAATTTCGGGGTCGGCGAGCATGATATGATGGATATCACAGGGGCTCTATGTTTAGATTCGGGCGATGCTCGTAACCCCTTTTTTGGCGTTTCCAGTTGACGAGGCAGCAGCGGCAAGTTCAGCTTTCGTCTCGTACTTAGATGTGCAGTTTTCACAATGACTTCAGTCAACTATCGATGGGTTCAATTCAAATCTCAATGATCAATACACCCACCTTTCCCGAACCCCTCACGTCACCCAAGATCACCATGCTGTTGCCCACGTGCTGTTGTCCTTGAGAATGTCGACGATTTCTCATCTTGCAATATTTTTGCCGACTTCTGCGACAGGTGCAGAGTGATTATCATACCACATGCAGCTGTCACAGTGAGCGCCGGATGTCAAGATACATACCTACTTAGTAGGTACCTTTCAAGGGATGTTGAACGGGAGTGTCCAGTGGAAGTATGCCTCCGGAGTGTTCTATATGTCGCTCATCTACGTGACGTCGTGGCGAGGCGGTATTTACCTAGCTTAGATGACACGGAAGCGGAATCTCATGAATTCAAAAGCTACGTACCAGTGCTTGAACGTGGTAGAGAGTGGTCGAGCTCCCACAATACTGATCAGCCAGCTTCAGCTCCATGGGAGTGCGGTACTCACAGAGAGCGTTGATAAGTGAGACATACTGGAGCTGCTTCCCGCTGACCTGCTCAAGTGGGTGACGTTATTATTATAATTATTCTGGTCGAGCCATAACCTGCTATTAAGCATGCCCCCGTTCTCGGGCAGCACGAGACCATACATGGGCGCGAGGTTGGGCGGCGCCACGTTGAATAGCACCAAGTTGCGCGCCCCAGCCTCCGAGTACAGCCGGTCGATCTGCTGAGACACACAGTCCATGTAACCATCATTACTGTTTGTAGAGAAAGTGAATAGGCTGAGGTTGTGGATGGCTCGATCGCCGACGTAGGCGGAGTCCCGCAGAAATTTGCGCATTTGGTTCCGCGCAATTCTGCTGCGCCTGGAAAAGGGCGGGGCGAACGCATTGTCACATACAGCTTTTGGCACGGCATAGCCGTGGACGTCTACGCCCATGTAATGTACTGCTCAACGTACTGTGGCCACACACCAGGGGCCTTGGTACATACTGGCCCTCATGACTGGGGTCTAGGTCAGTGTCTGCACGAGAATCGAGACGAAACGACCATTCGGGACAAACTTGCGCCTCGTCTGGAGCTGGGGTGTAGTACGTAGTTTGGTCCATTATTAGTATAGCTGTCGTCGAACAGACTGAGGGAGAGCGATCAACTACTCAGCGTTAAAGACATGAGTCGTCGCAATTTTGTCCACCCAGACGCACAAATGGCTGGTGCACTTGATTAGAGTCGGTGAACTCTGGAAGCAAAAGACCGCGCTCATGGCCATGGACTAGATCAGCTTGGCAGTCCAGGACTGAGCATAACGGCAGGCACGGGTGCAATCGACAAGATATTGCTAGGCCTGGCAGCCTAAGATGGCCCAGGGAGATAGATTCGACTAGCTTTAGTTATAAATGAGCGACCTGTCAAAAGCGTCGTGCTTCCGTCTCCACAGCGTCGACATCAGGGTGAAATATGTGCTCAAAGGCACAAAACAGCAACGCCCACGAGTAAAAAAGGCCAGGTGCGATAGCGCAGCAGCATTGTCGCTTTGACCAGTTTCCCGTATCACACGATGAAACGCCGTCCTAGCGATGGCGTAGAAGCACTGTCGCTGTTGAAAAGCTCTCTTGTTTCCGCGGAGACAAGCGTTTATCCGAACACGGATGGGGGTATCATTGAAAATGCAAGAAGAAAATATGCGGGAAAACAAAATATGTGAAGATGAAGAGGGTGCCGCCTAGGGGACGAAGTTGGTGTGAGGGAAGTTGTTCGTCGTTCCCTCTTTGGTGTCAAACACCGGCCACGCTTCTAAGCTAAGCGGTGTCGATGTGACCTGCCTGTCAAGGCGGCGAGTGAGAAGGGTAGATTTCTTGATGTGTTGTTGGTTCAGGACGATGGTGTTGATCGTTGAAAGTGCCGTGTCATCCCAGGACGTTGAGCGAACCAGCTTGTCTTCAGGTTTGGCGATGTTGAATCCGCCATGATCCGTCAATAATTGATCCTAAGATCGACCCCAGCGGAGGTTTCCGAAGCCGCGCTGCTGCTGCTCCCTCCGAGCTGCACCGTCCTGGAACTCATCCCGGGAGAAGCCATCACCACTGTCGACCTTGTTCCTGCTGGGCTCGTTCCCGAAGATCCTCAACAGCACTGCCATGGCAAAGCTGCTTAAGATACTCACACAAAGGATAGCAATCATTACAAGATTACTTTTGCGGTACTGAAACCTGCCGCTCACTGCATCGGCGGGCCATCCTGTGTACAGCGCGTACGTGGTGGTGATGGAGCCCAAGTTCCCCAGGCCGCTGACGAGTGCAGCAGCTGCGGCCACACCAACCTCTCCGTGACGGCGTTGGAAGATCTCGTTGGTCCAGGTCATACAGATGGGCACGGTGGGGCCAAGGCCGAAGCCGACCATGAGAAGGCCACCGTAGCGGGCCCAGGAGTTGCTGAGAGCAAAGGTGACGGTGAGGAGGCCTACGATTTGGAGGAGGGCAGCGAGTGAGAAGAAGAGGGGCCGGAGAGTGTGGAATCGATCGGAGATGGGGGTGACGAGGAGGATGGCGATGAAGTCCATCTAAAAGTGGGCCATGTTAGCATGCAGCCGAAGGGGACGAAATGGGCGAGGTTGAATATCATTGGGGCCTGGAAGAACTCACAATCCAAATGGGCGCAAAGAGCAAGCTGACCGTCACGCCGCTGTACCCTGGGTTGATGGCTGCAATAATGACATTGCCATACAGTTGCGTACCAATGCCCACGCCCACGACGCCAAAGTACATCATGACCAACGGCCACAGTCGCCAGTCAATCAGCACATATCCCAAGTCCTTCCACGTCCACGGCCGTGGGTGATAGACCCTCTTCATCTCCTGGTAATGCACCATCGCGTCGTCGCCCGTCAGGGCCTCGGGCGGAGCAGGAAACAAACGCATCACGCCCCGCGTCACACGCTCCTCGCCGGGCGGCAGGGGCCGGTCGGGCAGCCACCACAGAAGGATGACGCCGAGAATGACAGCCAAGGCGCCGTAGATGAGAAACATCCACTGGAAGCCCACAAGCCCGCCCAGTCCATCCATCTCCTGGAAGCCGGCGCTTACGAGGCCCACAACAGCGGCGGAGATCTGGGCGGCGGAGAAGTAGTATCCGATGCGCTTTCCGGTGCGGGAGGGCGGGTAGAAGAGAGTGAGGTAGTAGGACATGCCCGGCCACATGCCGGCAATGACAACCCCGAGGAGGAAGCGGAGGAGCTTGACGGACCAGGCGGCGCGCACGGCGGCAAAACACATGCCCAGAACACCAACGGCACCAACGATGCGGGCCATCCAGATGCGGGGAGACAGGCGGGACATGAGCAGATTAGAAGGGCAGTCGAAAAGGACATAGGCGACGTAGAAGAGAGCGAGGGCCGTGGATGTGTCCCGGGCGGTGAGGTTGAGGACCTGCATGAGGTTGTGGCCCTGGGTCGTGTTCATGGTCTGGGCGAGGCCGATGTTGGAGCGGATGGCGGAGCAGAGAAAGTAGAGAATCCAGAAAGCTGGGCGTTGAAGTCAGTGAGGGTATTCCAGTGAGGGTATTCCAGTAAGGGTGACTTGAGGTGAGTTTGAGAAGAGAGAGGGCAGAGGAGACGAACCTGGGATGATGCGTAGGTCGAGCTTCCGGTAGACGGCCTCGACACGCTCGAGAGGATAGTCGTCGTCTGGCCTAGCAAAATCAGATGCGCCGCTTGCAGTCTGCTCGGCATCATGGCTGCTGTCTTCCGGGAGGAACTTGTCGCCCGGGACGCGGGATTCTATTGTATGTTCTGCCATACTGAGACTGGAGAGCAATGGAAAAGCGTGCTATCAGTCCTTTCTGGCCAGAACTCCAGCTGGGGCCGGCGAGGGATTTTCCAGCCAGGTGTCAGTCAGAGAAGCTGGGCCGAGGGCTGGCAAAAGATTTCAGGACCGAATGAAGCAGTGGTTATGCGCCTCTCTCCGCCTTGTCAAGAGCCTCGATGCTTTGTTTGGGTCTGAGGCCAAAGTGCAGCAATTTGTGAGGTTGGAGAATACGATATCTCCGTAGGTAGTGTACTGTGTACTGTAAAGCTAAAGTGGAGTAGAATTTTCGTGAGCGAGTGCAAGTGCCCACCGCAGGAGCTCGACACCCGAGAAGCGCCCGGTTAACGGCGGCGGATCATGCTAGCCCGGCGCTATTTACGGGCGCCGATTGACCGGGCCCGAACTCCAAGACACCTGGACTCAAGGAAACATCATCGATGGCGCATTTCTTCCATTTTGATGAGGCCCAGAGACAATGCTCTTGAGCTCTGAGTTGGAATATCACATGTCTCTTCGGTTCTGCTGCAACTGGGTTTACCATGGCTCGTGCCGGCTATGACCTGGGCTGTCCGCTGCAAATGCTCGTCAGGGTGATAGGAAATAGGTAGGTACCCAAGTACCTGGGTATATGGGCTCTTCACATGGAGCAGGACTGAACTCGAAGCACACTTGGCATAGTGTCGAGGGCACATCTGGATATATATGTAAAGTAGATACTGGGTAGGAGCTGAGGCGGTAAAGTGGTACCGGAAAAACCAGGCGCACATTTGTTGGTGCCCATGTGGCATCGTTGAGTGCATGTGGCTGCTTGGTGAGCCTGAGGCAGTAAGGCTGCAGTGGAAGGCATCAACTGCAACCGCTACCCAAGATGACATGCCACCCCCGCAGGTTGCCAGCCCAGCCCATGAGGCCACGGCACCACAAGGAAAACATACAGATCTCCTGGTTTCATTTTCTTCATGGTCATGTTCACTCATCAATCCCCCTTCGATCATACCACAATCTCCGTCTCTGAACCCTAGAGAACCTCTAGAGTTCTTGTTGTGGCGTGTGGCCACTGTCGCCATCCTTGTGCCTCTGACCACCTGCCATGGCCAGAATGTCACGAGCCCTTCATTGTCGGCCCTCGCTTTCTTGATTCTTCTTCTTCTCAGTATACCGGATGACACGGTTGAGCTGGTTACCCATGCCCGTCACGTCATGTCATGTCACAACTCAAGCCCAGACCACATACAGTACCGGCACAGGATGTGTCTCTCCAGAAGCACACCGAACATGGTGCAGCGACTGGTGTCTTCAGCCTTCAGCCTTCAGCCAAGATAGATCACTCTGCTGCGAGCGGCTTCACAGTAGCGCCTATCCACACGTCTGTCACGTGAAGCTGACCCGTCACGCCTTTGACGCGTGTGATCCTGAGTCACCGCGGCATAACCTCTTACGCGGACGCCCCCCTTGGTCCCGGCCGAGGCTGCTGCCTTGTCCCAACAGGCAAGTTAGCACATGGCGGTGATGGCCAGTCTAACCAGTACACCACCTACATCCCCGTCACCCCGTGTTGGTGGGTGCCCGCCCTGCCGCATCGGTCCAGTCCTCTCAGGTAGCGACAGCCAGAGTGGGACAAACACTTCGCCGAAAGTGCTCCTCCTTCTTCCGCCGATGACTTGGACGCCACCAGCTGTGCAATCTCACTCCCAAACCCAAGCGGCAAACGGCCTCGTCTTCCTCTTTTGGCTTCCATGTCACTCAGGCCAGGTGATCTGCTCTATGGGGAGCATCTCGATGCACGAGCACTCAATCTCTCCCAGACTGCGCCAGGCTGCCAGCGACGCAAACATACCGGAAGGTCTCCTTCTCTCCATCCCATCCTAGGCCGCTCTTGCGCATAGGAGTGCAGTGCGTCTGCCTATGCTCTCGTGAGCACTTCCATGGTCGTCGGTACCGAACATCAACTCTGGAGTCCGTCTCCCGGCCCGACAAGGACCCAGACCATCCCGACCAGGTCGTGTCGAGGCCGTAAGAATAGGTCGCATCCTGTGAATTTTTCCCTTGTTCCCTCCAGGCAAGTATCAGCAGAGTTACAGGCAGGGTCTGAGAAAGAGGCCGCTCGTCTCGCGCAGGCCGTGCCTCCTTCTGGAACCGCCACACTCTGATGATGCTCGCCCTGCAGCAACTTGAAATCCATTTTTGGGGACCACGTTCTGTGTGGCGGTGCCGTAAGGCTGCAGGTACTAACTCTGCAGTGCACACAACCAACAGCGCACCCAACAACCTCAAAGTGCTCTACGGAGTATTCTATGTGCATTCTGCCCATACTCGACTACCTACCTATGTACTTAGTGTCTACTTGTTGGTTGGTAAGCTAACCGCCCAAGGACTCAACGAAGCCACCCTCAAGTGAGTGGGCGGAAGTGTGACAGGCCGGGCGGAGGCCAACAAGCGGATGGCTATCCACTTGAGTTGTATGCCTGAAATAAGGCTGAGGATGGTTGGGTGTAAGAAACTAACCTCCTCTTTCCTTCCCTACTCCGTCCCTTCCAAGGTTCCCCAGGCCTGCCTCTCGAGTTCGCCCGCTTCTCAGCGAGAACGATGAGTCACTTTCCCCAGTGCGACTGCCAATGCACACCGGAAGAAGTCTCCAGCTTCTGTCGATGGAGTCATCGAGTTGCCTAGTAAAAGCATGGTCCTTTGCCCCCCCTCCCCCTTTCCCGGCTTACAGTACCTATTGATCCCCCATCCCCGGCACCATACAAAGTTGAAAGTACTTATATCAAGACAATGGTAACCCTCCCTCCTTGCTCCCAGCGCCAGCGAGTTGCTGCTTTCTTCTTTGGTGGGCGAGAATTAGTGCTGACTTTAGATCTGTCATCTACCATCTACTGTTACAGTACTACTTTGTACAAGTGATAAGATGATAAGATGACAATAACCAATTTCTAGAAGGTCTATTGCAACCTCGTCGACCTTCCATTCCAAAAAGTGGGTCTTGGCCTTTCCGCCCTCGTCTCCGATTGGCTGAGTCATCTCCCGCTACCGACGCGCATTTGACGACAAGCTCAAAGTACATACATACTCGGGTACTTTATTCACACATCACCACTGCACCACCACCAACACCACCACCAACCGCGCAATACACGTCGCCACCGCGCACAGTCGCAAGTTTGGCATACCTCTGTATATATATATATATACATATATATCTAGAGAGAGACAGAGAGCCTCGACATCCACCAACCCAGCAAACATCCAACATTCCCGTCAAAGTTCACAGTCTAGGAGCCCTCCTCGGACATAGTTGTCAGTCCGCCGTCCGCCGAGCACTCCGACCGACCACCACCTCTGCCACCACTTCTGCCCACGCCGGGCATCCCGTGCGTGCCGGGCGCGCACGCAGGCAATCAGCAAGACCATGAGTGTCGCCTACGATCATCGGCCCTTCTCGGTCGACAGCCCCTACGCACCGGTCGGCGAGCACGGCCACGATCACGACGATGATGCCGATCAGGACATGAACAAGTACATCAATACCGAAGCCAATGTCGACGACATGGCCGACCTCGCCGCTGCAGCGTACGAACCCGACGACCATCACCACCACCACCACCATCACGATCACAGTGCGGGAGACGCGCCCTCGCCTTTCAAGGTCTCCGACTCTCCCGCTGCCACAACCGGTCCCGCCTCCCTCGACGACCTCGACCCTCCCGTGGGTGGTCCGAGTGTCGATCCGGCCAACGTCCCGCTCCGTGTTATGCTCCCAACACCGCCGCGATTGGGGCTTGGGCTGGATAGTAGAGCAGTGGGCGCGCGCAGGCCCAGCAGCAGCAGCAGCAGCAATAACAATAATAACAACAACGAAAACAACACCCCGAGGTTCTCGCACTCGCCCTCGCCGCGCAGCAAACCCATCGAGAAGCCAAGTCGTGTGGTGACCAAGAATGAGGCGGGCATGTTCGAATGCGGTTTCAAGGATTGCAAAGAAGAGTTGAGGATGTTTGCGCGAAAGTGCGAGTGGAGGTAAGCAAACAATCCTGCCCTTCCTCACCTCCACAGCTTCCAAGGGACATCGCCAGGCCAATACAAGCCCTGCGCAGGTACTGACATTCCTTCTTCCTTTCAGCAAACACATGGACAAACACGAGCGCCCCTATGTCTGCACTGCCCCAGGCTGCGAGAAGATCCAAGGTTTCACCTACAGCGGCGGTCTCCTACGCCACGAGCGCGAAGTGCACGGGAAACACGGCGGGCCCAAGAAGGCCTTCAACTGTCCCCATGCCAATTGCAAGCGTCACCATGGAAAAGGGTTCTCGCGTCTGGAGAATTTGCAGGAGCATCTACGGCGAGTGCATACCACCAGCACCGGCGTTGGCGGGGACGCTGTCGGGAGCAGTGGGCTGCCAACCCAGCAGCCGCAGCATCAACAGCAGCAACACCACCACCACTCCCCCATGTCGGATACGGCGAGTGACGTGGCCTCGGCGGCTTTCGCAGTCATCACTGGCCATCTCGACCCCCACAGCCCGGCCGATACCGCCACGAGCCCCACGGGCGGTTTCGGGGAGGCACTCACGCCACAGGCGGCAAGTGCTACTGGATACAAGCGGAAGCGCAGCCATACCGAGGAGAGTGGCGAGCATCATGGCCTCGGCCAGCAGGAAGAGGAGCACTTGCGGTCGGCCCTACTGCATGACAATGTGACCCTGCGCCAGGAGAATGAGGATATGAGGCGGCAGAACGACGAATTGAAACGGCAGAATGCCGAGTTGAGGGCCCAAGTGGAGTCCTTCCAGGTGCAGATGGATGCAGTGCAAGCGGCCATTAGTGGCTTGGGTGTGCCCGCGGCACCTGCTTTGTGATATACCTTACATTGTGGACAAATCTATGCATGTAGGTCATGTGTCTGTCTGTCTTTCTGGAGTTTTGGGATGGAGTTCCGGTTTTTGGGTATATTTCGGTGCCTCGCTCAGTATTTTTTGCAGTGGTTGGACTGTTTGGGCAAGCATTTCTGGCGTTTGATCAACCATATACCCAGGGGATACACACTGCTTACTTGAATTACGGACATCGCCAGGGAGGAAGGGGGGAAATGATGATATATATATATATATATATAGTACCCACGTAGGGCAGCTATCACGGACAGAAATAGATTGTGGACAACTACAGTGCCGTACGTACGTACTACCTACCGATCCATGCAGAATTCGCATCTAACTTGATTGATACAGGGCTCTTTCGAGATGCCAGCTTCTTCCGGCAGATGAATTCATGTCAGAGTCGCGAGGTGCTTCCAAGATCTTCATAAGCACTGAGCTCTTGATATGCAGGCGCCACTGCAGCACTCAGTTCTGCCTCGGTCTTCCATCCCCAGGCCTTGTCCTTCTCTGGTCCGTTGCTCTGTCCATCCAAAACATTGACCATGTACTTTCCGATATTTGGCAGGAACCTGGAGCAGATGGTCAGCTTATTTACGCTCAAACATACAAGGAAGTGGTGCCACTGTGCCACTTCTGTGACACGGCACATGAACGACGTACTTGTATCCGCAGAAGCTGCCCCCAGTGATGATATACAAGCCACTAATTCGCGGGTGCTCACCCAGAAGCAGATCATCCGTGGGCGTACACGAGTCCCAACACAGTCTCCAATACTCGGGCTCACCACGCGCGAACTCCGGAGTCAACCTCGACGTCAGGCCAGCCTCCATCCTCCGCTTGAGCCCCTCCGGCACCATCCTCTGGTCCCTCCCCGTCGGTGGCACCGAGATCTCTGCACCTTTGGTGCCCATACGCACCGTGTTCACCACCCTTGCGGCGGCATGCGTATACTTCAATAGCCCGTGATCTCGCCACGGCGGCACCACCTCGCCAACCTGTCCATAGATGACGCACGGCATCCCGCCGTCTACAATTTTCTCCACCCCGTTATCGTTCACTCGATAGTAAGCCGACACCACCGCCATCGCCCGCGCCTGCCGCTCCACGCGCTCCTTCGCCTTCACGCGCAGCGCCTCCTCTACTGGCGCTATCAGTGCACTCGTCCATGCGCCCGCGGCAACTACGACTTTGTCGGCGCGAAACAACCGTCCATCCGCCGTCCTCGCTCCCTCTACCCGCGCCGTCTTGGCGTCCACAATGAGTTCCACCACATCACCCACCACCCTATTCACGCCCTTTCTCACCGCGGTCTCGAGGAATCGCCCCGTCGCACTCTTCGCATCCGCCCAGCCCGCGTCCGGGTTGAAGTACGCGCGGCCAAACCCACCGGTTTCCGTCCCCGCCAGCACGCCGCGCCACCGCTGCGCCAACGAGTCCGCCGCATTCCCGGAGAGCGGAACGTCCTGCATGATGTGCGTGCCGCGGGCGCGCAGCGTCTCGTGCACGCGCGCCGTGTGCGTGCTGCCCGCTTCGTCGAGGAGGAGCCAGCCGACCTTGTGGAAGCACGGGCCGAGCTCCGGCGTCCAGAACCAGGCGTGCAGGGCCTCGTTGGCCAGCGCGCAGTACAGCGGGGAGGCGTAGTCAGCGCGGATAATGCGGGAGGTGTCGACGGCGGCGGCCGGGGTCGGAGGCGAGGGAGCGCGGTCGATGATGGTGATGTGGGAGGGCTTGACGTGGGAGGTTGCTTGCGCGAGGTGGTAAGCTGTGGAGACGCCGAACGTGCCGGCGCCTATAATGAGGATGGTTGGCTCAGGATGGGCCATAATTGCTGATGGTCTTGGATAGTTAAGTCCGGTACGCAGAGGTTTGGTGTTGTTGTCGGTCTCAAGCGGGAGGAGACAAGGCGCGGGGTGAATCTAGACAAAGCTGTGGTGAGTCCTCGTTTCTGCGTGTTGTGGTGAGAGATGAAATCCCCCAGCAAGGAGCATGGGATGTTCGGACTGCTGAAGACCCCTCCTCGGGATTCTCAAAACATATTCCCTCTCCAACCCACAGAACATATATAGTAGATGGTTTGTGGTGCTGAGGAGCCAAGAGTGTCCCCGCAGTTACATTATGCCACGCAAGTTCTTTGTGTCTCTCGGTATTTACAGATAACGGACTACACATCTTGGGGAAGACGTCGATCATGCAGCCCCTCTTCTTCCAACTACGATGGCAAACCTGGTCTCACGAAAGGCACTCCAGGACACCACTTGCAGCATTCGGCTTTGTAAGTTGCGGGATATATTATTGTATTGTAATTCATTCGATGTTCAATCTGCTTTCTCTCTCTTCTCAAACCCAAGGCTTTGAATATGTCTTGATGCGAAGAGTAACCTTCACGGCTGGAACCGCCGCAAGAATCTCCTTGGCATGAGGGTGCTGCAAGACGTGCTGCAAGGCACCATCATCCTCCACGTTCCCAGTAAGCGGCTGAACCTGTTGTCCTTGGTTGTTTATGATGCTTTTGTGCAAGAAGAAGTCGCCGAAAGCGTGGAGACGCTCCATCGGCGAACGCCCCTTGGCTGATAAATCCCGACACCATCCTAAGAAGAGTAGGCGGCGCCAGTTCTTGTGACTCCAGTTTTGCACATGATCTGGTTCCTTGGTGATAAGATTTCTCATGAGATCGACAGTGGCTTTGTCGTCAGGGTCGATCATGGCGACTCTGCTGTCGTTGGACAGACCAAAGAGACCACTGGCTAGGGCGTCTTCTGCGCTGATGATAAGGTTCAACTCTTCCAACGGGTAGCTCACGATGTGTAGCTTCTTGCGCTCCCGGGGGTCTACTTGCTGGGCCAGCTCCTGCAGACGACCCCACGAAGACGCGTTGCGTAGTCCCGGGCGAGCCAGCAAATGTAGGCGGCTTGACAAGGGCTGCATCACGCCCTTGATTCCAAACTGAGGGACACACTCATGGACCCAGCAATGGATCAGATCCTGCTTCGTGAGAGCCCGCCGTGAGGGCCAGTTGATGAGGCCCTTCTCGGCGTACTCGAAGGACGGCAGCTCCAGAATATCTCTTTGGGTGTCGAACCAGATCATATTGGTCGTCGTGAAAGTCCCCTCTCCGCAGGACAGCTTGGCGAATGGAGACAGCTCGACGAAGCGACCCCCCGACTCCAGCTCCTCACGAGTTGGTGCTGGACGAGTCGGGTAAGCATCCAGGGACTGAAGAACGAAGACTGTCGAGGCTGGTTTTCCCTGCCAAGCCTGCCAATAACAACCATGGCGGAACCCACCAACAGAAGGCCCAGGCGGAGCCGGGGCCGGGCCGTTACCCGCCCGACGTATTTCGCCGAGGTAGTTGGCCATCTGCGCCGGTGTGAAGTTGATCGAGGCGATCGTCAGGCGTGTCGCGTACCGCAGAGCCTCGTATCTGGCCTCGCGGCAAACATGGGCCACGACAGGTGGCTTGCGTTGATGACGGAGCCTGTCAGTCTCGTCGGTAGTCTCGTGCCATTCTACCACACGCCTCGGTAGACACGCCTCCCAGATCTTGATTCGGATCTCAGCTGGGAGTTCTCCGAACCTGGGGAAAGCCGGAGGGTCCTCGACGGCTGGCTTGTTGAGAGGGTTGTTGGGAGAAATATGGAGGGATGCCTCCAAGAGGCTCGAGAACTTGGGGCGCTTGGATGGCCGAGGCGCGCCGTCGGACATGTTCGAACGCTTTGTGGAAGATGCAGAGGCTCTGGCAGGCTTGACGAAGTGCGAGGCCTTACGCTTGTCACGAGCGGAGGTCGACATTGCGATGGATGTTTGTGCGGACCGAAGAGAAGAAGATGGAAGCTATTGTGAAGCTGGCGGTGCAATAGCCACAGCAGTGAGCAGTGGGAGCAGCGCAGATGATGTATGCGCAAGTTTGGTTGTTGAGTTGCGATGGACACGAGATCAGACCACAACTAAGAACGCACTGCACAGTAACAGAGTTGATACTGGCAATGGGTGCTAGATATGAGGATGAAAGGTAATGGGTGAAAGATATCAGGATGGCAGATAATGAGCTTGAGCTTGAGCTTGAGCTTGATGTTGATGTTGATGTTGATGTTGATGTTGATGTTGATGTTGATGTTGATGTTGATGTTGCTTGATGAAGTGTGTGGGATGAAAAAGAAAAATGAAAAAAAAAAAAAAAAAAAATATGTTTGACGCGACTTTTGTATCTAAAACGCCTGATCACTAAGTAGTGAGCTAAGTATTTTCTAGGCGGTCATCCTGAAGTCATCGCCGTAGTGAGAAGTAGCGCAGGGCTAGCTGAGCTGATGGACGGCCTGGTGGATTGTTTGTAAGTGCCGAAGGATTTCCAAGAAACCGCACAATTTATATACTCCCCTTGAACCCATTGTCGTCTCAAGACGAACCGCGTAGAATCTGCCGCAGGTGAAGCGCCGCAGCGAAGCCACTGGAACCCCATGGTTTCTGGTACTTGACTTTCCAACGTCACCCTCATTTCGTCCCACGACCCTTCACCTGCTGAACCTTGACGTACGGGTGACGCACATCTTCGCCCGACAGCCTGGTGCTATTTCGTCCAAGAATCGAGCAACAGGTCTTTGGTGGACTGGCTATTGGCTCTCATCTGTGCGTCGGTGAGCTGGATACTGTGCGATATATAGCCATCGAGTATATGATCTTCCCCAGTCCTACAGGTGGGGCGAGTACCTTGGGGTCGAGCAAACCTTTCTTCACTTGAATCTTGATAGAATGTGCCCTAAACGCTACTACTTTGTTTAGTTCTCTAAGGCAATAGACTTGGCAGGACACCGAGGCTACCCAAGTAGTGACCTCCGTCGCTGAGGTGGACGGATCCATACAAGTGCACTGCATAGCCGTGCCGGTCTGAAGGCTCCATAAATAGAAAAAAAAAATCCGTGTCTGTAGCTGCTATAACTTGAGAGAAGCACCAAGTCAGCTTGATGGTGGGAGAAGCTGGGGGCGAGGACACATGATGCGGCTACTCACCTAGCTAGCCGCCGCAATCTGCATAACTTGTGGAATGGGCTTTAATATTAAGTAGCTATCAACACAATCTCATGCGTATGAACATCTCAACGGTATGCGAATGTGGTGATCCTGTTCCTGTTTTCCCAGTGTTGAGTCCAACAAGACCCGCAAGAGCCCCCGACGCCCAAAATCGACCAACGCCAAACACCATAATATGCGAATGCCTCCCCAGCAAGCACCAGATGACTTTTCAGTGTCCAAAAATGAGGGGGGAAAAAAGAGAAAAGAGCAGAAGAATAGAAAGTCAAAGATGGGCCCTACTTCGAAGGCAGTCGTGCAAACATGTACAGCATACACCGACCAGCCAGCCGCTCACCAAGCACCCACAGCGGCGGCGGCAGCGGCGGCCACAGATTGGACCGGTCCATCCCGTTTCCTCATGTCCACAAATCGTTCGCTCTCGTACAAGGCCAAGATCTCATCCCAGCCGTCCTTGAAAATGGTCCTGGTCCATTGCGCGTTCTCGTTGAACTCCATCCACAACTTCTCGTGGACGATCTTGATGACGCCTTGGTCGTTGTCCTGGGGGTAGAAGCCATTCCACTGTCTTCCCAGCTCCGTGTGGGGAAAGGGCCCTTCGGGGGCAAAAGCATAGTTAAGGAAGGCCTGCTCGGCCATCTTGTTGTCGAACTTGCTGGTGTCCTTGCTCTCACGCAGCAAGCGAGCATGCATGTACATGTTGGGCTCGAGCACAATGACGCCGACGTTGACGGCGCCCTGCCCGCCGTTGTGGCCGGCATAGATGTAGTCACACAGCTCTTTCTCGTGAGCCTTGTCCTCGGGCGGCAGCAGCTCGGCGCGGCACTTGGCCCTCGGGGCGACGGCATCGGTGAGCAGGGCGTCGATGTTGTCGACGGGGAAGGCATCGAGATCGAGGAAGACGATGCGCTTCAGGTCGGTCTGGGCCCAGATGTTGAGCTTGGAGAAGAGGTCCTTCCAGCGGGCAAAGGGAAAGACATTGTCGGCGTCGACGCCGGTGGGCGGGTTCCAGGGAATCAGGCCGAGCTCGCGGACGATGGCGCCCTGGGCGCGAAGGATGTCGCGCTGCTCGTCGGGGATGAAGGGGGCGACGAAGACGATGATAGGGTGGCCGGCGGTGGAGCGGGACTTGGGGTCCCAAAGAATGCGATAAACAAGTTGCTGGGCAGCGAGGAAGTAGGGGTCGTGGATGGAGTTGTTTCGAGTGGAGAGGTAGGTCACAAAGGCGGATTGGCCTACACCGCGGTCGTTGTGAGGCGCGTATTGGGTCAGGGTGGCGATGGGCATCTTGGGTGGGCGGTACTGGACAAGGTCGGCTTGGAAGGGGAAGAAGACCTCGTTGAAGGCCGAAGTAGAGCCATCCGGGGCGTGGTTGTCTTGGGTGATGCCAGGGAACTGAGTGCCGCCGGTGTTGGCGTCGGCGGGGGGGGTTGCGTCTGCGCCCGCGGGTGGTTTAGAGTCGACAGGAAACTGGACGACGGTGTTGGATTTTCCTTCTGCGTCGCGGCCTACCCCAGACAGGGTGAAGAGGGTCTGGTGGTAGTAGAAGACCAGTGCTGTGAGCAACGCGAGGGCAAAGACCCTCGCCAGTCGTGATACCTGTGGTAGGTGGTTAGTGAGGAGGAGCAACATGACGCGTGACGGATGGCTGAGGACTGAGGACTTGCTCGGACTTATTAGGATCGCCAATTAAGGAAGGTTTTGGGGACTTACCATGGTGGTTGCTTGCTGTGCTGGGACGGACAACTACACACACAACGGGCATGCAAACACTTCGAATTGGAATAGACAGAGAGAATGGAAGGTCCGCCGTGCCGTGAAATTGAGATGGAAGTTGGGTGTGTGGTTGCAGGTTTGCAAGTTTGCAGGTTGCTGCAGGTTGCAGAGGTCGGCCTGGTGCTGTCCGGGAAAGCTTGACGTGACGGGTACTTAGTAGTTAGTGTATTTTAGCGGGAGTGTACGTCAATACGGAGTACCGCACAATTACGGAGTATTTAGTGCATCACCCAGTCGCATTCCAGCGTAGCTCAGGATACCATGGCACACAATTGGCTCCAGAGGTCCCTATGAAAGCTTGCCAAGGACTGCTGCCGAGTTACCCAAGGAGGCAATCGATCAATGGATTGTTTTCGGGCTTCATCCCAAAGCAAAAAGATTGGAGAACAAGGAGGGGTTTCCCTGCCAAAATGCCCCGAGCAACCTTCTTGTTCGAGACAATGCACGGACAATCTTGGGGACCACAGGTATCACACCCTGATTTTCCGTGCTGCGAGGCTGCGTCATATCTAAATTCTAGTATCTACAGCCTCATCGATTGTCAGCCTCGTCATATCTTTCGGCATCTGCATTCTGGTGGTGGGCCCCGGGGGCGGGACCTCAGGATATACTAATACGCGAAGGCGATCCTCGTTTCCCGGCCAGAGCCGAGGCGACCCCGATCTACGCATGCTTCGTTCGCGGCTTCACATGCCGAGGAAAATGTTGTCACAACAGAACTGAATGCAATAGTACGTACTAATGAAATACCTAGGCACTTTGCTAGCCTGCAGTAATAAAACGCCAAATAATGCAGCCAGACCACCCTTGTAATCAATGTCCCATCGGAAGTCGTCCATGCATCCACCAGCCAAATATATTCGTCCTGTACTATACACACATCAAGAAAGGGGTATCATGCATGCTTCAAGCCACACTGCCACACTGCGCACACTTGTCAGTAGAGTCGCATCACATCAAATGCCACCCGTCTCAGGTATACAACCAGTGCTCAGACGAGCCCATCCGAACTCCCATCACCGACCAAGACAAGCAGTCCCTATCTTCACGACCCAGGCGAAGAGTCAATAAAGTTATCCGACTGTGTCTGCTGCTCCGCCTGCGTCTGCGGGAACGCCGCAATACCGGCCACGATGGCAGCGACAATCAGGCCCAGCGAGATCAACCACCAGATGATCCCCAGCACTCGCCCACTGCTCACACAGAAGCATAGACACAATCCACTGCCTCGGGCTTTCTTGGCCAGCTGGTACGAGTCGGAGCCTTCCACGCTACGGAAGATGCAGTCGTCCGCAATGTCCCAGACGCTGTAGGTCGATGTGAGGGTGCCGACGAAGAGCTGAATAGATGATGGTGGGCTGATTAGCCATCGAACGAGGAATGCCAAAAGATCGCCACTTTGTGAACTTACAATGTAGTACCGCAATGCCTCCGAGTTGGCGATAAACCAGCACGCCACCATTGCCCCGGTGTTCAACCCAATAATCAACGGCGCAAGCCACTTGCGCTCCCCATCCTTCATCTGCACATGCGTTACCCGGATCACCGCCCACCAAATCAGCAACAAGAACAGCACCCCCAGCGCCAGACTGGCAATCTTGCTCGCGACAATATCAAACCCGCAAAAGATCAACAGCGCCCCGAACAGGCTGCTGCCCAGGTAGCCCGCTGGGTAGGTGATGGCCGGCACGCCGCCCGCCATCTGCGTAGCCCCGCCCTCGTTGATGTCCAGCGTGATGTACTTGACGGTGCCACAGGTGAGCTTGCACGCCAGCGCATGGCCCAGCTCGTGGAAGGCCACGGCCTGCCACTTGAACGGCTTGAGGATGTTGCGCACAAACTTGACGGGGAAGTACCACAGGATCGCAATCGCGAGCACGTAGCCGCAGAACACCCCGATGGTGATCTTTTGTGCGTCCGAGGTCAGTGTGAGCGAGCCGCGGCGGAGGAGGATCGTCGGCCCGGCGGCGAGGAGGGCGCGCGTGGCGGGAGGAGGAAGGCTCGGTGCCATTGTGGAGGGTTTGTTGTGGTTCTTTGGTAGGGAAGTCGAGAGGTTCGCTCAGAGCCTGGATGGGTGGGTGGGTGTCCTCCTCTTTGCACCTAGTGTTTCGGGCAGCTGTGTCTGCGTCGTCCGTGGTTGACGATCGTTTTAACTTGTGCCTTCAAGCCGCGTGAAGGTATCATCCGCCCAAGTGCAATGTATTAGTGGGTGTCGAGCAAAACGAGCGTCGGTGAGAAAGGACAAGCGAAATTCGGTCGGTCGTTGCCCCAGCTAATCAACCTGATTGGAATGTTGGTCGGTCGGGCGCTTGAAGTCGGCGTTGTCGTCAATTCGTATCGTGGAGACAGAAAGAAAAAGAAAACATTTACCAAACCAAATCAAGAATGAATGAAAGAGACACACCTGGCCAAGGTGGCTATGCAAAAGGCTTGGTTTGGTGACGCGGTTGGCATGCGCATCCCCACTCCAGTTGTCGACCCTGCAAGTCAACATTGAACACGGGGCCTGCTTGCCCAGCACTGTTTGACTGTTTCCAGGGCTCGGCCAGGGCCGCAGCGGCTTACTAAGTACAGTAATCTGAGTACTTTGGTAGATGACTTTGAGGCGGGCCGGGCGGGAGGGAAAAGTTGGGGTATTACCACCAATCCTACCATTTCCCCGCAAAGTCTAGTAGTATCTCAATTCACCCTCCCGCGCCCAAATACAAGTCCAGCGGCCCACAACCTGCATGTGGAGTTTCATGGCCATCGGTGCTGGCCCCACCTGCAGCTGCTGCAACCTATTTTCAGACCCGAGCATCCCTGTTCCTCACGACATTCCAAGATCCGAGGCGTTCCAATCATTCAGGAACGACAAGTCGACAAAGGGCCAACCGGCCAAAGTTGCCTAAACAAGCCTGATGGAACATCTTGACTTTGCCTGCAACTTCCAATATCCAGGCTTCATGTCCGAATCTGTTGGAGATCAAATATCTTTCCCTCAGCCAGGTAGCACCCGTTATTAGCACTCGTTCAGCCGAGCCCGGCATCCTCTGATGGCACGCGACCAGTTGGGCAGTGACCAGTTGTCTCAGGAATACGACATGTTCCAAATGCAAAAACAAGCAAGGCTCAGTCACCTCGAATGACAGCATGGATCGCCATGGTTGTACTTGCCAGCCTGACGCCAGGCATGTTGAATCACTTCATAGTCCTTCCAATTGTCCACAAGCAGGTAAGAGGCACCTTTGTCTTCGTCTGGCCCTCTGAAGTCTCGTGGTGGCGTGATTTGTGGCAATTTACTTTCAGATTAGCCTTCAGTGCTTCATCGTCCGTGCTTCATCGACGCTGAACTGTAGAGCAGACTTTCTTGGATATCTTCCGGGACTGCCTGGCAAGCTTGGAATACCCCTGTGCGGCGGGCGGACGACAGCAATATCACTTTATCAACGACCGCTAATGCTCATCTCGCGATCTGTTAGTGCACTGCTCCCCCAGTTCGTTCGCGTGCCCAGGGGCCCTTATCGACGGCCGTGAAGTTTATTTGAATGGCTATCTTGTGCTGCTACACTGTACACGGATTCGAACCTTCAACAGTGTCCAGCGGCACGAGGACCTATAGTCCTCCCAACCCTTCTATACTATGGGATCAGTGGCTTTAGAAAGAAAGTGTTCGGAATCTCTGGAGCACTGTGCTTGAGCACAGGTAGCATTCGGGCAAGTAGAGTTTGAAGTCGTTGAGAAGGAAGGTCCAAAGGTGGGCGCACGAATGAACTGGGGGACCATTGCAATTACCGCGTGCCCAGCTGTGTCACGATCGCGAGCTTTCATGTTTCAACATCACTTAATTGGGGAGGTTTCCAAGTTTTGACCTCTTCTATCTGCAATGCCATCTCCATTCCCTATTGAAAGGCGACGACGTGCTCTTCCTCCTTTGAAAGAGATCGCTACCTTCATCTCACCATGACAGTCTTTTGCGATCTACCTAACGAGGTCATCCTGTGAGTAAGCTCTCTAGCACAGTTTTCCGCCGACAGACCTGGCAAATTAACGCCATGCAGCCAGGTTTGCCACAGCCCGGATAATTTCGGTGTCTTCCAGCTGCTTGGTCCACCTGACTTTGCCGCATTGGCCCTCACATGCAGGCGGCTGACAGCTGTGGCCGAGATCGTCCTGTACCAGTCCAACAGAGATAACTGGTCCGGATCCTCAGTCGTCCATTGGGCAGCCGCGCGGGGCAATACGGCCACTCTGGACAAGGCTTTGAAGCACGGCCTGAGCATCCATCAGGCGCGACGACCCAGGTCTGAGTCCGATTGCATGGAGAGCACATTACAGACTGCTGTCATTCATGGCCAAGACTCTGCTGTGGCGTGGTTCCTGGACCACGGAGCCGACATCGCCCAGCAAGTCCCCCCATTCTGCCACGCGCATCGCGACACGACGCCCATCTGTGGCATGACATCCCTTCTGCACACTGCGCTGTGCGAAAGACATGACTCCACCGCAAGACTGCTGATTTCTCGAGGCGCTCCACTCGAATACCATCACCCGGAAGATGCCGACCCAGGAGGCATCACTACTAGGCCCCTCAGGCTGGCCACCGCACTTCTGGACGCATCTTTATGTGGCGTGGACACCGTCGTGGAAGCGCTGGTCAAGGACTATGGCATGAGTCTGAAATTAAGTGATCATAAACGCAGAGATGCACTGTCTTGCGCAGCCTTGGACGACAGCAACGTGTCAACGGTACAGACACTTCTTGGCCTCGGTGCTCTTGTTGATGGCATTGCCACAGACTGGAACAACAGCCCCCTGCACCATGCTATCATTTCAGGCAACCTGTCCATAGCGAACGCTCTGCTGGACGCGGGTGCTAAAATACACAATTACGAGGTCGAGTATGAAGTTCACAACGAGGAAATGGATGAAGACATGAACGAAAACGAAGAGGGGAGGTACGTCGTATTGGAGGTACACCCGACGCCTCTGCATGACACGATCTTGTCTATCATCGACTCGGATACACGCGGAGCCTGGCCCCCTTTTCCTCCCAGGAAGTACGTGACCAAATCAGTGCAGGCAGCCCGGATAGCATTCATGTCCAGGCTTCTCAAACTCGGTGTCGACATCAACATGCGTCTGTCGCATCATTCGGGTCTTCACTGGGTCCACTCACATTGGTGTCTCTGCACCCCGTTGGAGATAGCGAACGAGGTTGCCGATATCGAAGAAATGGAGTTCCTGCTCGCTGCCGGAGCGAAAGCAACGCCCAAAATGCTACGGGACGCATGGTTTATCTCGGATGACGACAGCGAAGGCTGCGCAGAGAGCAACCGCAAGATGAAGCTCCTCTTGAGACACGGGGCTCGACTCGACGAGCCACTTGATCCAGCCGGTGAGCTGACAAGCACAATGCTACAAGTGGCAGCTGAGAATGCCGAGTACATTGAGCAAAGTGTTCAACTCCACAATCTCCTGCTCGCCTCATCGCATAAGAGCTTGTCCAGCAGGCACCTGAACGACGTCCTCGAATGGACGCTCGCCCAACACAGGCAACATGCAAGTATGGTCCTGGTCCGTCATGGTGCCCAAGTGTCTTGCAAGAACAAGCTCTTCTTGATAGCCAGAACAATCATGGAGCGCCTAAAGGCTGAGCCGCGAGACCTGAGCAATATGCACGACTTCGAAGCTTCGCATGATGACCAAGCAGCCCGGGACTGCATCAGCATCACTTTGGACATGGGTTTAACCAGGGAAGATCAACGCTTGATTTTCGACAAGGCAGTGCGCAAGAGACAGCTCGCTGTGGTCCATCTTCTCCTCGACCGGGGCCTCGCCAGTAGCACTGATGCCGCAGCATACTTGCCTTCGTTTCTGATGCTTGTTGCGGATTGGGGCGATATCTGCGTGATCAAGCGGCTTTGGAAGCATACACACAAAGTCATAGATGACTGGGAGGACCTCTGTTTCACACTTCTTCAGAAATCTGTGGTCAATGGCAACAGGGAAGCAGCCGAATTCTTTGTGGGTTACGGTGCCCCTCCTTTCCACCCCCTGGCCCCGACATCTATTCGAACAGCACAAAAGCTCCGGTTGCGAGGAGATTCTCATCTAGCAGCACTCGGGACACTCTTCGCAAACATGGAAAGCTCCTCAACCTCAGAAGACTCGGTTCGTCTTTGGGCATACAGAGAGCACGATAAAGCGCAGCTTGTCGAAGCGATATACGACATCTCTGATGCTGAACTCCTCCTGCCATCCTTTCACTTAGCGGCGCTTTACGGTCATGTTGGCATCCTCAGCGATCTTCTACAAGACCTCACTCAGGCTGACAGGGATGCCATCAACAGATGCGGCCAGATCTACATCCCGTGTGTATTGCATCCCAGGAAGGCGAGCAAGGTCTGCAAAGTACTGGTCAAGAAAGGATTGCGCTCCCTGGTTTTTGTGGGTGGTAATAAAGTACTAATCGAAGAAGGATTGCGGTCCCTGAATTATATAGGCGCCGCCAGCCTCGAGGAGTAAGCAGCGGCGGCAAGACATCAATTTGTTGCTTGTCTACAGGTGTACGGAAGTCAACGCGTGTTCCTTTTGTCTCAGAGCGGGAGGAGGGCAACTAAAGTAGATCTAGTAAGGATAGGTGTGTGAAGTTCTGTAATCTAATTAACAAGTTCTGCCACGCCAACCTACGGTAGTTTCAACGTCTGGCAACCAGAAGCCGGCATCGGGACTTGTCATAGTCCTCTTACCCATGCGCTCGTTCGACTGCCGATGATCAGTACAATATACATCCTCTTTGGGTTCTATCCTATAAGATAAGAACCACCGTACAGCCAGCCAAAGTTTCACCCAGCTCGCGCTAATGAAGCATGTGTGGCTTACAATTCACCCGAGCTGCCGCGCCGGTCCGGCTGCGGGATCATGAATGGTAACATCGTGGCGCCAAAAGACGCCATTGCAACCACATGCACTCTTAGGCACTACACCACAGCAGAAGCAACGTGGATGGGTATGATAGAGTTCAAGATGTGCGTATCCCAAGACTTTGCGATGCTCCCTGAACCTGGCCGAGTTTGTGTGGCTGCCACCATAAGGCGCATGCGTAGGGCAAGTGACACCATCTTAGTCCCCATAGGCTAGAAGCACGCAACTTGCAATATAAAAGGCTCCTGATGTCGTGCAGCCGGCAAATATAACTGGCCCCTCATCCGCTTTCAAGCTTCCAATGTCCACTGCCTGCTAAGGCGCACAACTTACTAATAGGTATCATGCCAGCTCAACCAGACTATGAAGGTGTCGCTGTAGGCACTGGCTTCGGCGGCCTGTATGCCTTGTATCTTCTCAAGCAGCTCGGGCTCAAAACCAGAGGTCTAGAGTCTGCTCCTGATGTGGGCGGGACTTGGTATTGGAACCGCTATCCAGGGGCACGAAGCGATGTTACCAGCGATACCTATCGCTATTCCAGCCTTTTCGACAAGGAACTTGTCCAGAAGCATGAGTGGCCGCACAATTACCTGACGCAGCCAGAACTCCAGGCCTACTTCCAAGCTGTTGCTCGCAAGCACGATCTGTATCCGCTCATCTCCTTCAACACCGTCCTCACATCCGCGCACTGGGATGACGAGAACCGTTTTTGGAAACTCCAGGTCAGCACCGGCGAAAAGTTCACAACAAGGTACCTGGTCACAGGCATCGGCATCCTGCACAAGCCAAGCTTTCCGGACATCCCGGGTCTGGATGTCTTCAAGGGCCAGATCACGCACAGTTCGAATTGGACGCCCGAGATCAAGTGGGAAGGCAAGCGCATAGCCGTCATCGGAAGTGGTGCGTCGGGTGTTCAGCTCGCCAGTGCTCTGAGCGAGAAAGCCAAAGAGCTCACCCATTTCATCCGTCACGCACAATACGTCCTGCCTGCGCAACTCCGTTCCGTATCATCAGAGGAGAGAAAGGCGCTCAACGAAAGGTACGACCAACTGTGGGAGGACGTATTCAACTCGGCTGTGGGTTTCGGTTTCACGGAGCCAGCACGCAAAACGCTTTCGGTCTCGCCTGAGGAGCGACAGAAGATCTTCCAGGAGCTGTGGGACCAAGGTAGCGGCTTTCGTTTTCTGTTTGGCGGGTTTTCCGATGTTTCTTCTGATGAAGCAGCCAACAAGGAAGCGATTGCTTTTATCCACAACAAGATTAAGGAAACAGTCAAAGACCCCAAGAAAGCGGAAGTCCTTCTCTCCAACGATTGGTTCGCGAGACGCCCGCTCACGGACGACAAGTACTATGAGCGATTCAACCAAGACAATGTCTTCCCGGTGGATATCAAGAAGAATCCCATCACAGCCGTCACCCCGGAAGGCATACAGACTGCCGATGGACACGTGTATCCAGTCGATCTCATTGTCTTTGCCACGGGCTTCGACGCGGTAGACGGAACTTATCTCCAGATCGACTTTCAAGGCCGCGATGGACAAACGCTCAGGAAGAATTGGGTGGATGGCCCTCGCTCGCACACAGGCGTGACGACGGCCGGCTTTCCGAACCTCTTCTTCGTTAACGGGCCCGGTGCTCCGTTCGCGAATAATCCTCCTGTCGCCGAAGAGAGCGCACGCTTCGCCGCCGATCTCATTGCGAGAGCAGAAGGTCTGCGCAAGGAAGGCAAGGGAGCAGGTGTGGTGGAGAGTACGACAGAGGCGGACGCGAAGTGGTTTGCGAAATGTCAGGAGGTCGCCAATGCTTCGCTGTTCTCCAAGACGCCGTCGTGGTTCTTTGGTGAGAATATTCCAGGAAGAACGAAGGCACCAAGGTTCTTCTTCGGTGGTCTAGGTACCTGGCGGAAAGAGATTGAGGAGATCAAGCACCATGGGTATGCTGGGTTTGAGTTCAAGTAGTTTGAGAGCAGTGCGCAGCAATTAGACCACGGATTGGACAGCGTTGACAGCTCCACTCCTCACAAACCATCCTGCACTCTCTTGTGTAGTCGTCTCACCTCATAATCGGGCCACCAGGTGGCTAGGCCTGTCAGACTCTGTCTTCTCTGTCATTGGTGTGGTCGCCAAAGAGTGTGGAATTATAGCTAACCCTTTAATGCTCTCCAGGGCTCACTAGCAACTGTGTTGGTAGAAGCTGCTCTAGCTCTGATCGTGGCGCACTCGCTCGTCCCTGCCCCTGGAAGGAACGACCGTCATACCCTCCGCCACTCTGGCCGGAGCTTCTATCTCGTTCGAGCCCAACAGTTTGTGTGATACCACCCCCAGGTCAGCTCCTATTACCAGCTACATCTCCCTTGCAGTCGACAACGGCGCTTATAATGCCAACCTTGGAACGTCTTCTCCTGGTACTCCACTGAGCGACACTCCCCAGCTTACGGGCCCGGGGCGCCCACCGCGCTCTGGCTGCCCGGTGCACCAGCGACATCTTTCGTGGATGAATCAAGCAGCTTCCCGTGCGTGGTAGGTGACGATGGAACAGCGCGACGGTGAACGAGATTGCGTTAAACAATAAGTCGTCGTCATGTTCGAGGAAACCAGCACCTCTAGTCCTTTCAGTGCGGAATATCACGGAGCTAGTCGAGGACCCCATCGTCAAGCAACGGCTTTGTTGGTGGTACACGGTGAACGATCCACAGACGTGCTCGGAAGAGCAGATGGAGGCTGTGGAGGATGCTTCCGTCGTGGCAGAGGAGTGGGTGGTGAGTCCGTCCAGTGTCTTTTGGGCGCCAAGTGGGAATCCAGTCACCGGCCCTACTGGTGTTGCAAGAGTTTGATCGGTCATGAGCGAGGAACCATGGAGCGACCACAACTTCTCCCCTGAATCCCTACAGGGCCATTGATTCCACATATACCAGCGCAGAAGCTGAGGTATCCATGCTACCGTCTTCCGTCAACAGGTCGATTTGGCTCAGGCAATTCCCGCTTGATGGTCGAATTCGTTTGCTGCCCTGTTGTCTTCGGGTCACTTTGTGGCTATCAGCCTCGGCAGGTGTTCAAAGGCCCAGAGCACGTTCAAAGCTGGACCTTGAGGCTCTGCTGTATTGTTCTAAGCACTTTCTGCTCTTGTTCTAAGTGCGCGACGCAGGCGCACCATCCATCACGTGTCACCAAGAACACTGGTCCTCGCCAATAGTGTGAGACTCTGCAGCTGCAATGAAAAGCCGCGAACCACTCCGAGACGCCTTGTTGAATGCGATGTCACCCCCGGCCACTTGCCAAATCATACGCCGGACTCCCATTATGCAGTTCTCTCTTCGCCCGTCGCCCGGGCACCGTCTTGTCTTGCCCAACAACGCCACCAAAACATTTCTATGCCGCCGATGTCGAATTCCCATGCCCAAAACATGCCATTAAACCGTACTAATCCTCTCTCGAAATCTCGCCGCGACCGCCCGACTCGAACTCCAGGCAGAGTGGTGAATGGCGCACTGGCTTGGTACGCTGTCCTGCTGTCCTGCTGTGTCGCGAGTCCGTGTATCTGCCTTCAGAAACGCATTGAAAGTTCATCCAGGAGAAGGGACGTGATATGCATCGTCTGATCCGGTCCGGCTCCAAAATGCGACTGAGCCGTGGTGTGAAGACAGCTCAGTATGGTTGAACGGGAGTAGCAGAGTCGGCGAGCTGCTCAAGTGACGTAAATGTGGAAATTGAGTGGCGAGGCGCTGCCGCGTTTGTCCGAATCAGACAGTCGAGAGCGGTCTACAGGTCTGAAGCTGCGTGCCACCTGTGGTCCGGGTGTCGTGATCGAGCCACCGATATGAATCGGCCTTCACATTTACTTCTTGCGCAAGCTGACGCCTCCAAGTCTTCCAGCGCAGATGATCAAGCACAAGATGATGAAGAGAAGAAAGATGAACGCAAAAACGTAGGCCAAGTCTGCCGTAACCATTTTGACTTTTCTGAACGAGTGTACTGGGGTAGGTGAAGTTGGCGACCCTAATTCCAACGTTCTTCAGTCCGGCTTTTGAAGTTCCCGAGGGGCGGCAGCGGTGGGGAGGAGGAGGTTGGAAAAAGTGTAGGAAGGGTGTCAAATTGTAGAAAATTCAGCGGCGGCCAGCAGGTTAAATAGGGTCCCAGTCTACCGGAACAAAACATCAGGAACTGTGCTCGCTTGCCTCATTGCAATTTCCGTCCCTGTCAACACCTGGGCAGGATTGCGCACCCTTCAGGGGCAACGGGTGGATACAGTGCTGACATCTGCTGGGGGCCTGGCCCCGCTGAGCCTACTTGATCTTCAGCGAGTGGATTTTTGCTATGCACGTTGGCTGTGGGTCTCATCGGCACTGTACCACCAAATGTCACCCTTCGCTGCTGTGCCTCGTAAACTCGGTTTTCGCTGGCACTTGGGCACTGACACGACACAAGCGGAGGACTGAGGGAATACTTGTTCTATGCGCCGCCGAAATCCTGATGGCAGATTGTGCAGCATCCAACTTCGTCGACGAGCTGATAGATTAATGATAGTTAATGATGATAATAATGATAATATTGAGCCTCAAATGAGCCCAGCTCTGGGCACCCAAGGCTGGTCAATCATGTCCTTGTCCCGGGTAATAATTGCCATATTGGCTCCACTCCGCCGGTTGATTGGAAAAGGAGATTATTCCCACACCGCGACCTGGCACTGGCCCCTATTTGACTGGCGGACCACTTTTCAATGCCCGGGGGTCTCCACTTATGAATCAGGAGCAACGAATCAGGGAGGAGATCTCATTGTATTGCAGCTTTGGAGACGTATCCGTGTATGAACGCACGTATTTTTAGATTGCGGAATACCTTCACTGATGAGCTTTCATTATTCTGCCGTCCAGTGCCCATTCACCGGGGAGCCGAAATGCACAAAGACCGCATTCGAAAGCTACCCTCTCAGCCGATTAGTACTATGTCGATCAGCTGGGCTAGATACCCTACGTACTCAAGTAAATTATGGAGCACAATGCTATCCCAGTCTAACAATGACACTTGCACGGTATGGTACTTACAACTTGCGGTCATGGCTATCTGGAACACAATTAGAAGCAAGTTCTGTGCTCCGTATTTGCATGGCCTTTGAGGGCAACGGCAAGCCTGCGGGGTGCGTACTGTGTGAGTAGGAGAGGTGTTCGGTTAACCTTAAAAATAAGCTTTATTATTAGCTCTATCATGGTTCCCTCACCACTAGTATTCTATCCCAAGGCTAGCTCACACATCGCTAGTCCCTACTTAGTAGGTATGTGAATGTTTATGGAGAGAGGTGCAAGTGTGAGGGTAGACTGCCTAGACACTGCCTCCCAAGGTGATTGCTCCTATGATTCGATTCTTGTACTGCTGATACTGACGAGACTTCTAGTTGCATCCATTCCGACAGATGCCCAGCTGCTAACGCGTCTGGGTTGGTAACTCCGCCGCCGGCCCCTGTGCCATGACACCGCACTCCGACGACGGCAGCTCGTGAAACGCCGTGGTTCGTCGCGATCCAAGGGTCACACACACAAGCCTTGTTCGTTGAGGATGATTGTTCGTCCATCCTCAAGACCATTGGTCCGAGATCATGTGGTCTCTTGACGCCAATCTGCCAAGTCACTCCCCGCACTCTTGGAAAGAGCTTCGAGATCTTAATCACTTGACGCCCGGGCGTCCAGAATGTGGGCCTACCTACTATAGGTACATATAAGAATCCTTCGCAATGCCCTGGGTGAGAATATAGCAAGGTGTACGGAGTAGATCAAGTTCTCATCTTTTCCCTGGATTCTGTGGACAGCGAAGAACGAATACGTGATGGGGTTTTCTCTGCACGCCGGGGGCGCCCAGGAACCCAAAGAGGTTCGGAACTGGAAAGTTCACCTGATCGCCGCGGTGGCTTCCATGTCAGCGATTGCTAGTAAGTCTTTATCAGACCTACCTTCTTCAGCCGTTTTTTTTGCTAAATACTTAACAGTGGGATACGATACTTCCGTGATTGGTGGGACGATGGCCCTGGACTCGTTCCGCCGCGACTTCAGTCTCGATGGATCATCCACCACAGAGCGAGACACGATCCAAGGCAACATTGTCTCTACCTTCCAAGCCGGTTGCTTCTTCGGGGCGCTGTTGATGTTCCCCCTGGCCGAGAGAATCGGCCGCAAGAAAGCGATCTTGATCAGCTCACTTGTGTTCTGTGCGGGAGCCGTTCTGATGACGGCCTCGCAGGGAAGACTAGGCATGATCATCGGTGGTAGGGCCATTGCAGGTCTGGGCATCGGCGCCTCTTCTCTCATTGTGCCCGTCTACATCGCAGAGACCAGCCCTCCGTCCATCCGTGGCCGTCTCATTGGCATTTTCGAAATCGCATCCCAAGGTGGCGGCATGTGCGGCTTCTGGATCAACTATGCCGTCGATCGAACTATCTCGGACAATATTGCAGCGCAATGGGTTGTTCCACTTGGACTGCAGCTCGTTCCAGGCGTGCTTCTTTTCATCGGGATCATCTTCTGTCCAGAATCACCCCGCTGGCTAGCTCGACAAGATCACTGGGACAAGGCTACCGAGAAGCTGGTCTATCTCCGCAACCTGCCAGCCGACCACCCGTACGTCACGAATGAGATGGCTGACATCCGGCGGCAAATCGAAGAACGCAGCACCCTGAAATCGAGCAAAATGGACATGTTCCGGAAACTCTTCACAAAGGGCACTCGCAACCGCATCGGCATCGGTCTACTGCTTATGGCTTGTCAGAATATGACCGGCGTGAACATCATCACCTACTACTCGCCTCGCATCTTCGAGACCCTCGGTATCCAGGGAACGTCCACCAAGCTCTTCGCCACAGGATTCTACGGCATCGCAAAGACGCTTGGTATGATCTGCTTTTCCCTGTTCGTCGAGAACATCGGGCGGCGCAACGGACTCATCTACGGGGCGTTTATAGGCTCGCTTCCCATGTGGTACATTGGAGGCTATGTCTTCAAGGCCGATCCTGCTGCCGCTGCCAGCACTGGTGTTGTGAACCAGAGCGGTGCTGGCTATTTTGCCATGGTCTGCGTCTACCTGTACGGCTTCATCTATTGTGCTACGTGGCAGGGGATCACGTGGGTTTATTGTTCCGAGATCTTCCCGCTCGACATCCGCATGCTCTGCGTCGCCATCACCACCGCAGATCAGTGGCTCTGGTCGTTTATCGTCTCCAGGACTACACCATACATGATCACCTCCCTTGGCTATGGTACCTATATGCTCTTTGCGTCATTGATGATCTGCATGGGCTTTTGGGCATTCTTCTTCATACCCGAGACCAAAGGTGCGTGTGTTTTTATGAACTCGAACGGATCAGTACATACTGACGCACAACAGGACTTACTCTTGAGGATATGGACCATCTGTTCATGCAGTCTACTCGCCGAGCGGTCTGGGCAAGTCTCACCGGAAAGACCGCAGCTGGGCCAACGATGGACGACCCAGACTCACCGAGAGACTCACTTGCGGATGAAAAGGCTAGAGAACTTGTACAAATCGAGGGGAAGGATAAGAAAGATCCTTCGGAGTGAGTGGACTTGGGGTGGAGGCAGCGGAAACGTGCCAAGGCACAGTCGATTTGGGAACGGAAGGGAAGCATGGATAACTCTTCCCAAAGACGGGATGTATTTCGGGAAATCACCGCGGCTGAACATGTCTATCTTCTCACGGGCTGCATGTTACTCTGCTCTACCGTCGTGGAAGCTAATGACGGCGTACTTGCCATTCCTCGTCCACTCCCCGGTGCCCTCAGGGTCAATGGCTTCCTCCCTACCAGGTTCAAGACCGACAACAGTATCCGCCTTACATGTACGTAGAGATAAGATTCGCAATCCCGGCTGGCCATCGAATGGGTACTTGCCCAAAAGACCAAGAGCACGCTGGAAGGTCGTAGTGCGAGGCCACAACCCATCAAATACTAATTTTCGATAGTTCAGATCCCCCTTGAAGATGACGAGCTCGCTGCGAGCGAGTGCCGCCCACAGCTCTGGAGCGTGCTCAGCCATGCGGGAATAGGAGTGCTGAGTAGTCCAGAATGGGTGGGCCTCAAACCGAAGGCGGCCCGTTCCCAGATGTTCCTCCAGAGTGGCGCCAAATCTTTTCAGCTCGGCTGCCTCCTCGTCCGTGACTTGGCCTGTGAAGGAAGCGTTTCGGACCGTATCGACCGTGAATGCCACGTCGTTCTTGGTCGCGTCGGAGACGAACCAAGGGAAAGCCTTGCCGTGAAGGACTATGGTCGAGGCGTACTTGGCTCCAAGAAGGTATGTGACAACAACGAGGTCCGCAAACAATTCGAAGCCAGCATTGTCCAGAACAACGTGGATCTCACGATCCTCATCTTTATCTCTGAGCCCGGACAGAAGGGCACAGACTTGTTCCGTGTCGTCGTCAACGACGTTCTCCTTGAAGGACTGTCTTGCTTCCTTGCCCTGCCTGCCTTGTAACTCTTCGACAGAAAGGTGTACCAGAAGCAACAAGTCCACCGCGTTTCCCCAGAGGGCAATGTCAATCATCTCTTCCAAGACAGCTCTGAAATCACTCTCCCTCAGACCATCGCCCATGGTAGCAGCGTCAGCAGTCCGGTGCAACATCTGTACAAGTTCCACAATCGCGGTCTTGGAGTTGACCAGAGCGGCTCGCTTCTGGTGAGAAAAAACATCGTAGTCCCTCCAGAACGGCGTGGTTCGTCGCGAGAAGCAAGTCTGCAGTCGTCGATACAGATAGTTCTCGGTGAAAAGCCAAGGAGAACTGTGCCACGTCATGGGAGCCAGCGAACCCAGCTCGTCGTTGAAGTCGTCTATGTCTTCGCTGCCGTCGCCGAGAAGTGGTAGGATGGGCTTGTCATTTTCCATGTCATCCAAGATGCTGCGAATCTCTGCTGAAGCAGTGTTGCCATCTTCTACTTCATCAGGAGTGCGCCTGGTTTCCGAGTTGGACTGCTCAACATCAGCGATGGCACCAACCAAGACCTTGGGCCATCGTGTTCTGGCCGTGGTGTACGCCAGAGACTTCGGGTTGCTGCTATGTGACACGTCTAGAATTTGGTGAGCAAAATGTGCAGAAAGTGCCTAGGTATCACTCACCGATCAAGGGATCGATCTGCAGGAAGGACCTGACAGATGAAGGAGACATATTGATAGCCGGAGCTTTGTTTTAAATTTCTTTAGTATGCAGATATGACTGAATTCCTAATTCTAGCTGGCATATTACATTTATGTCTCATCAAACGAGTGTTGAGACGAGAGCGGCGAGGGCATCGAGTCCAATTTGAGCCGGGCAGAGAACCTTGGAACAAGGTCGGCCTCCAACCGACGGCTGAAGTCATACCTAGGTATTCATTTTGGTGACATCCTGCAGTGCATGGGGCATGAGGTTCAGCGCTTGCGGGGCACCGGTCAGGCCAGAAGAAGTTTGAGGCAGGTGTACCGGTCAGGCCTAAAAGGACAATAAGCACTAATGAAGTCAGTGTGGTTACACTACAGCCCTCAACCCTGAAACCCCCACAAGCACCGCTTTGTCCCAAAAGGGACAGACCGGTCCATCATCGTCGTTTTCGCTGACGGCCTCAGGGAGAAGGGCGTGGGTGAGGGCGTACCACGGCACCAGCAGGAGAATTCGAGGCACCAAATAAGAAGCCTCAGTGTCCAGGCAGCAAAGGGCTCATCAGTGCCCAACCAGTACGCCATACTCCAGAGATCATTTAGACATGGTCATTTAGACATTTTTGGAAGTCAAAGAATTTGTGCACAGCCAGCACCATGTCGCAAATACGCCCAGCGAATGAGTCCGACTTGGACGCCATTGCTTGGATAGCCACAGCAGCCTCCCCTGCTGATCCTGTCTATCCCTACCGGTATCCATTGATGAACCAGCATCCCGAGGACTACGCCAAGTTCACTCGCCTTCGATACAACGATTATTGGGCCGAGGATGAAAACTTCATCATGGTGTATGAATGTCCCAGCCTTGAGGACCCCGACAAGTCCAAGGTAGTCGCTTTCAGCATGTGGACTGGTCCTACGCTACAGCGTCCTGCCGCCACCACCAAGCCGGAGCCACTGGTCCACGATGTTACCGATGAACGTGAGTTTCTTCTTACATCCTCGCCCTCGCGCTGCCCCAGTACCTGTGTACCTACGGACTGCTTGCGTGAGCCTGAAGGGACTAAGGGTTGCTCAAAATACTGTTTCTTGAACAACCATAGTGTCCAGCAACGTTCATGTCTCTTCTGGGAATAACAGTTCAGCTGACCCACCAGCACCAGACTTAACCAAAGCTGCTCCCACAACTCCAGAGAATGACAATCTCAAAGGCCCCATCGACCGCCCTCGGCGCGACGCGCATCCAGCACGCGTGGCCGCATACCGCGCGGACCTCAAGCGCGCGAAGAAGGAATTATTCGACGACAAGCTCGGCGAGACACAGCTCTACCTGGGAATGCTGTCGTGCCATCCGGACTACCAACGACGCGGGGCAGGGCAGCAACTTGTGGCATGGGGTCTGGACAGGGCAGCGGCGGAAGGGCTGGATGTGACACTGTTTGCTAGCCCCATGGGCGAACGCCTATACCTGCGGATGGGTTTCCAGGCTATTGGTGGCTTCAGGACGCAGGTTGAGGGCGAGGAAGAGTTTCTCGACTCCAAGGCGATGGTCTGGAGGAACTCGAACATGGAGGAAGGGGTGGTGGGGCCAGTTTTCGGTGGCGAGATGCCTTGTCAACAGATGTGGGTGTATAAGTGATCTGTAGACCGTCCTCGAACTGTTGAGATAATTAGCCTATTCCACAGATGTTTGGTCGACCGACTGGCCGCCGATGTTTTCCGCGAGAGTTGTGACGCCGTCCCGACTTCAGCAGTCTGAGCAGACGGCACCAGGTACGGAAAGCCCTTGCCCAGAAGGGCCGAGCTAGAGCCGCAAACTCAAAACCCCAGATTCCCAGTAGACTGGATCACCGGCGCAGGCTCGGCTCAGCCAAGCTCCAGTGGCGTGCGGGCGTGCCCTAGCGCTTCTCCATGGACTGGGCACCTATAATACCGCTGACTGAGGTGGTCTGGCAGGCTGCGTGAGTCACGAGAGCCTCATTCGCAAACGTGTTGTGCAGGTCCTGATCACGATCTTTCACAACAACCGAAAGTCGGTAGAGACGATTGCACGGCGCCATCTTCAGTGCCTGGACTTTTCTTTCTTCCCTTAGTCTTCAAAGTACACAGTATTCACTATGCCACGATGCCCTCCCGTTTCGCTGAGAGACTTCGGTGCCCGTGGCCGCAATTCATCATGCGGTGACGCCGTGCGTACCCATGCCGGCAAGCCCTTAAATACTGTACTTCCATGAATCCCTGAACGGTGATGTTCATAGACGACAGCTACCTACCATATCCTCGAGCCGTACGTTTTGGAGTCTGCAGATCCCGATGACCGCCACATGTTCTGTTCCTAGCGCACTAATGCAGTCCAACCTAGTAGTAATATACAGCACGTATATCAGATGCACTCTGGCCTTAGCGGCGGCAAGACCGCGGATGGTGACTTTGGGATGGGGGATACTGCTCGTGTGACCACCACATTGGTCCAGATGCTTGGCCTCGCACATAGTTATGGGATGTGGGCGCGCGTAGAGCAAACGGGGATGCCGTGAAGCATGTCAAAGTCCCAGGGCAGGTGGCAAGCATCTGACCCCAATTTTTGCGAAACGTGGGGCCCCGCGTTCCCAGGAAATGAAAGATACTACGTTGACACCCTGCGCACGCCGGCGCCATGTGTTGGAATGCTGAATCTTTCGGCCCGTTGCAGGCTTCCTTCGTCGATCACCCGCTAGAGTAACGCATTACTGGAGAAACTCTGAATATGGAGAAACATCGGGGAAACTGGGGTCTACCAGCAATGAGCATCAGGTAAGTATAAATAATATAGATAGATGGCACTCAGCTGAGACTGGCTGCCCGTTATTTCTCACAGCATCAGGAGCTTCCCTTGAGGTTGAGTGGCACTTCCCCTGCTCAAGTGCTTCCACAACCTCACGTCCACCTGCAAGATCCAACTCCTTTCCCAAGTCTTACCACCCTTTGATACATTATGGTGGGCCCACGCAAGCTGTCCGTCGTCCGACCCGGCGAGGCTGGCAAGGCCTGGCCGGCGATCTGCATCGGCGCCTTTGTCGCTTTTGGCGGTGTTCTCTTTGGATACGATACTGGCACCATTGGGGGAATTCTGGCCATGCCCTACTTCGACCAGACCTTCTCGACGGGCTACAACAGCCCGACCACCGGCCTGCCGAGCATCTCCCCGTCCGAGACCTCCTTGATCGTCTCCATCCTCTCCGCAGGCACCTTTTTCGGCGCCCTCGCCTCCCCCTTCTTCGCAGACACCATCGGTCGGAAGATGGCCCTCATCCTGTCCGCGGGCGTTGTTTTCAACCTCGGCGTCATTCTCCAAACCGCCTCGACTGCGATTCCCCTCTTCGTCGCCGGACGCTTCTTTGCCGGCTTCGGCGTGGGCCTCATCTCCGCGCTGATCCCCCTCTACCAGTCCGAAACAGCCCCCAAGTGGATCCGTGGCGCCATTGTGGGCGCCTACCAATGGGCCATCACCATCGGCCTGCTGCTCGCGGCCATCGTCGACAACGCCACCAAGAACCGCCCGGACAGCGGCTCCTACCGCATCCCCGTGGCCGTGCAATTTGCCTGGTCGCTCGTCCTCGTCGGCGGCATGCTGGTGCTGCCCGAGAGCCCGCGGTTCCTGGTCAAGCGCGGCAAGGACGGTGCTGCGGCGCGGTCGTTTGGCAAGCTGCGGCGGTTGCCCGCGGACCATCCCTCGATCGTGGCCGAGGTGGCCGAAGTGCGGGCCAACCACGAGTTTGAGCTCACGCTGGGCAAGTCGACGTACATCGACTGCTTCCGCGGGGGGATGCTCAAGCGCCTGCTCACAGGCTGTGGCCTGCAGGGCCTGCAGCAGTTGACGGGGATCAACTTCATCTTCTACTACGGCACGCAGTACTTCCTCAACTCGGGCATCACGAACCCCTTTATCGTCTCCGTCATCACCTCGGTGATCAATGTGCTCTCGACGCTGCCTGGCCTGTGGGCGGTGGACAAGTTCGGACGCCGGCCATTGCTTTTCTGGGGTGCCTTGGGCATGTCCCTCAGCCAGTTCATCGTGGCCATGTGTGGCACATTGACGACAGGTCAGACGGCCGATGGCGTGACCATTGTGTACAATCTGGCTGCGCAGAAAGCGGGCATCGCGTTTGTGTGTGTCTACATCTTCTTCTTCGCATCAACTTGGGGACCGCTGTGCTGGGTCGTCACGGGCGAGATCTTCCCTCTGAAGCACCGTGCCAAGGCTCTTTCGATGACCACTGCAACCAATGTAAGTTTCTGCCCTCTGCAATACTTTGAACTTGAAGAGCCACGCACCTAGACAAAGGTACTGATAGGTTTCTAGTGGCTGCTCAACTTCGCCCTCGCGTATGCAACTCCTTATATGGTTAATTTTGGACCAGGATATGCCAACCTGCAGTCCAAGATCTTCTTCATCTGGTTTGCCTGCTGCTTCGTTTGCACGGCCTTCGTCTACTTCTTCGTTTATGAGACGAAGGGTCTGTCGCTCGAGGAGGTTGATGAGCTGTATATTCAGATGAGGGGCCACGGCTTGTGGGCCGGGCCACGGAGCACAAAATGGACACCCAGTACCACGTTCCAACAGAGAAACTCTGTTGCTGAAGGAGCTGAGATTGGGGCTAAGGAGAAGGGCATTGTGCACTCTGAGGGGAATGGCGTGTGATGGTGCATGGCAGCGAGGGGAGGTACACTCGGGGGCAAAACCCCATCAATGTGCCCTTGTGCAATTGTTGCAAGTATCGTGTGCGCCTGGTTTCTGAAGACTGGCTCGTTACTTTGGAAGTATATGCCCGATTTCAGTATATTGAAACATGTATTCACTGCCGACTTCCATCAGCTCTCGCTGGAGATGATGTACACATTTCAGGCGAACATGTCACAATACCATACGGCTAACCCACGGATAATGAGCTATGGATCCTTCACTGCACAGTATACAGAGTTTAAAGACAGCACTGACAAATTTGGGCAGTGATCTTGTGTACTGTAGGCGTCGCGGTCGATCAGTCGCAACGTAGTCTGCCCGACGAAACGATTCGTTGCAAGGACAGCTCTCCCCAGATGTGACCATTTTGGTACAGTCATAGGTATAGAAAAGAGATTGAAAAGACTGATAATCGTGGACAGATGTCTGTGATCAAAGTGGGCAGGATTGCATCACAGACACTGGGTTGTTGCGACCTGAGGTTTGGACGAGGACGTTGAAAGTCTGAACCCCTGCACGGTACTTGGATACATGCAAGACGGCCAAGGAGTACCCTGATGCTTTATCCCTGACAGATCCCACCGCCTGCCTTCCCTGGACGTTCAGTGGCACTAAACTTCAAATTTTCCAATTGCCCAGGACAATTGGCGATCGCCCGCTGAACAGCGAACAACAACAGGGCCTTTTCCTGCGCCCAACTCTTCCCACTGCTCCAACCGCCCGACGCCCACATCCACTCAGCAATCATGTCGAGCGGAAAGAAACACAGTCGCGATGGCGACGCCGACGATGTCCAGACCAAGAAAATCAAAAAGGTCAAGACCACCACCGTCTCCGAGACTGCGACCACCGAAGATGCGCCCGTGAAGGAGAAGAAGTCAAAGAAGGACAAGAAGGATAAAAAAGACAAGAAGGAAAAGAAAGAGAAGAAGCGCAAGGAGAAGGAACTGGCTGCGCAGACCACGGAGGAGAACCCGGCGGCCGTTGAGCCCGCCGACGAGATGGACATCGACACTCCTCCAGCCGATGCGCCCGTCGATGTCGATGCCGATGCCGATGCCGATGCCGAGGAACCTGCTGCGGTCAAGAAGGAGAAGAAAGACAAGAAGAAAGAGAAAAAGGAAAAGAAGGAAAAGAAGGACAAGAAGGACAAGAAGAGCAAGAAATCATCCAAGACCGAAGACGCCACTGAGCTCGAATCCGCACCCGCACCCGTCACCTCCTCCTCCTCCGACCAGCCCATCTCCACCGGCAGCTACCACCAAAGCAGCGCCCTGACCGCGCTGCCCCAAGCCGACATCGACACCTTCCTCACCACAAACCACATCACCATCACGCCTCCGCCCGCCGCCTCCCAACGACCCATCCTCCAGTTCGCCCACCTGCCTCCGTCCAAACTCCTCTCCAAGTCGCCCTTCAAGACCTTTACCACCCCGACCCCGATCCAAGCCGCCTCCTGGCCCTTCTCCCTGGCCGGCCGCGACGTCATCGGCATCGCAGAGACCGGCTCCGGCAAGACCTACGCCTTCGCCCTCCCCTGCGTCGAGGCCCTCTCCGCCCTGCCCCCGAAACAGTCCTCCTCTCGCAACAACGGCGCCGCCCAAGCCCGCGCCGTCATCGTCTCCCCGACCCGCGAACTCGCCATGCAGACCCACGCCGCCATCTCGACGCTCGCCGCTCTCGTCGGCCTGCACGCCGTGTGCATCTACGGCGGCGCCTCCAAAGACGAGCAGCGCGCGGCCCTCCGCCGTGGGCCGACCGGCGCCGACATCATCGTCGCCACGCCCGGTCGTCTCAAGGACTTCCTGCAGGATGGCGTCGTCAGTCTCAGCGAGGCTGTCTTCTGCGTGCTCGACGAGGCTGATCGTATGCTGGACAGGGGATTCGAGGAGGACATTAAGCAGATTATCGGGGCTTGCGCGCCCAAGGCCCAGCGCCAGACGCTCATGTTCACTGCCACCTGGCCGGACGATGTGCGCGGCCTGGCCGAGGGCTTCATGAAGCCGGATCCTGTCAAGGTCATCATCAGCAAGGACCGCGCGGCAGGAGATACTGGTGCCGTCGAGCTGCAGGCGAATAGCCGGATTGCACAGACCGTCGAGGTGGTCGACCCGCGGGGCAAGGAGCGCCGACTGTTGGAGATCCTGAAGGAGGCGCAGAGGGGCGCCGCGAAGAACGATCGCATCATTGTGTTTTGCTTGTACAAGAAAGAGACGGTTCGGGTAGAGCAGTTCCTCACACAGCGTGGGATGCAGGTCGGTGCCATCCATGGAGACTTGCGCCAGGAGCAGCGCACAAGGAGTTTGGAGGCGTTCAAGGATGGGAGTGTCAGCGTACTGTTAGCTACAGATGTCGCGGCACGAGGGTTGGATATTCCCGAGGTGAAGTTGGTGGTGAACTTGACGGTATGTTTGCAGATCCCTCTTCCTGACCTGATTTAGAGAGGCTTTTTTTTTTGTGCAAGACTGACTAACTGACGTCGTTCACAGTTCCCTCTCACCATCGAGGACTATGTCCACCGCATCGGTCGCACAGGCCGAGCTGGCAAGGAGGGCAAGGCCATCACGCTCTTCACGGAGCATGACAAAGCCCACTCTGGAACGTATGTGTCTCCCTTACTGCCCGCCCCCCCCCCCCATCTCTCTCTCTCTGCTTGACCTCTTCTACAGCCACTGACACTGCTCCATCATATCAGTTTAATCAACGTCCTCAAACAATCCCACCAGCCCGTGCCCGAGGAACTGATGAAGTTCGGCACGACTGTCAAGAAGAAGCAGCACGACGCCTATGGCGCCTTCTTCAAGGATGTCGACATGAGCAAGAAGTCGACTAAGATTACCTTTGATTAGACGGGTCTTGCTAGCCGCGTATATAGTGGAGCGGCTGAACACGGCGGTTGTCATCTTTGGGATACGAGGTTGTTGAGTGGGTGCTTGTTATATGTAACATGCTTGTCGATCACAGTGTTCTTGTATTCGAAATGGTACGGTGTGGTGTGGTGTCGTGGCGTTTGTTCTGGTACGAATAGGCCTGGTGGCGTGACCACATACCTACTGCTGAAGGATGCTATGCCTTCGTCCCGTCTCCGTTCAGCCCGCCTTGACAGCGCGGTAGCACTCAATGAGGAAGCGTCTTTCCGCCAAGGCCCTAAAAGGAATAAAAAAAACAAGTCAGTAATCAGAAATAGAAAAAATAGACAAGACACACATCACCAATGCCACCAAGTGGCTCATCCAGGGGGGAAAACTCACAGCGCAGGTAGCAGAACAACCGCAACACCAGCAACCTTGAACAGCTCGCCCAGCACCTCCTTCACGCCCACAACCCCGCCGACCACCGTCCCCATCCTCATAGCAACCTGTCCCGCCACCGCCGCAGCCGCCACCGCCCCAGGCCCAGGCAGAACCTCCCTCACACTCCAGCCCACGCCCCTCGCTGCAAACCACCTCCTGATAAAGACCCCCGCCCAGCCAATCCGCAACGCCATGTTCACCCCGTTCGCAACCACGACCCCCAAAGCGCCCCAGCCCCACTGCCCAACAAGGACCACAGCCGCGGCCGCAAACGCAGCAAAGAACCCAGCCATCCACACGCTCTGGCCCACCAAGGCGCGCTTGTTCGCGACAGACGCGACGAATGCTTCGAGCAGCCCGTTGAGCGCCAGCAGGGGGATGTAGTAAACGTAGGCCGCGAGGGCCGTGCCGGCGCCTGCTTCGGTCCAGTGTGCGCCTGCTACCAGGCGGAGAAGCAGCGGCGCTGCGGCGGGGCCGAGGGCGAGCAGTGGGAGGGTGAGCAGCGTGTAGATGTGTAGAATGCGGGTGAGGGAGGTGTGTGCTTCCACGAGGGGCGACGACGACGCTGCTGCTGCCTTCTCGTCGTCTTTCGGCTTCTTGTCGATGTCGGCTGCTGTGGTCGCGCCGTTCTTCCTGTCAGCGCCCTCCACCCCCTCGGCAGCAAGCAACCGGCTGAAGTAACTCCGGCTCGCCTCCTCCACGGGCTGAAACACCAGCCGCGCCGCCAGACTCCCATAATTCGCCGCCAGCGCATACACCCCCTGCACCTCGGCGCTCGCCAGCACCCCCATGAGTAAGCTGTCCCCCTGCGTCAGGAAGTACTTGACGCCATTCTGCGCGGCCATCGTCGCAGCAAGCTTGAGCGTCGGCGCGTAGAACCAACCCCACACGTACTGGTCGTCGGCGTTGTTGTTGTCGGCCCCGGATCCCACCAGCCGCCTCGGCAGGACTCGTAGGCCTTCCGCGCGCGCATACAGCAGATACACGGCGAGCAGCACCCCGCCGAACGCGACCTGCCCCAGCGCAAAGGGGAGCACGCCAATTTCGCCGCCGCCGCCGCCGCTGCTGCCGCCGTAGATTGCGACGGCTAGGGTGACGACGCACTTGGCGAGGGTGGCGAGGGCTTCGGCGCGGGCGCGGGCGGTGAGTTGGAGGCGCAGCTGCAGGAGGACGAAGGCGGGCTCGGAGAGGAGCTCGAGGAGGGCGGCGAGGGCGTAGAGGTGCACGGCGGGGCGGAGGTAGGGTGTTGAGGCCAGGGTGGCTGCGGGTAAGGCGCGGGTGTACAGCGCGCCGAGGGTGAGGGCGATGATAGTTCCAAGGAGGGGCGTGAGGGTGGCGAGGTTGACGGCTGCTTGGGGGGTGTTGGTGTCTTCTTGGGGGGCCACGGAGTCTTTGTCATTATTCTCCTTGATGGAGTTTGCGGGCGTGGAAGAAGAAGAGGAGGAGGAAGGAGCGTCGCTGGCAGGGGGTGGTGATGACGACGACGGGACGACAGATGCCTGGCGTTGAATGGCTACGCGGAGGGACTCGCGCGAGAAGAAGAGCACAGAGAGGTAGTAGACTTCGAGCTGCGTGGAGATGCCCAGGAGCTGCGCGGTGAGGTAGCGGAGGAGCAGTTGGTTGGCGATGAAGGTAATGGCGCGCGAGACGAACTGGAGCAGGATGAGGAGGGTTGCGCCCAGCATTACCCTTGGCTGGGGAGGAGGAGGAGGGGGAGGGGGAGGGGGAGGGTCTGCCATTTCCTCTGATGTCGATGTGAGTCCTTAAATGGGTGAGAAGAGAGGCAGAAATGAGAAGGACTCGGTGCCGGTGCCAGTGTCAGTGCCAGTATCGTCAAGGTGAGGCAGTTCGTAAATGAGTGAGTGACATGTGAAGGAAGTCGTGGTTGATGTTCAATAAAGTAATGATGGACAGGGGGTTGGTGTGGAGTAGGGGTGGTCCCTGGAAGGACACAATTCAATATGTGGCTACAGCCTTGTTGTGGCGGTGCAGCCTCTGTACCACAGTAGCCTCACCTCCTTGAATGGGACAGATATATCAGCAGAATGAAGTGGTGGTATGTTTCTGAATTTACTACAATTTACAAGCTTTTGTTTCTCGAAAACGCCAGAAGTGACCTTTGTGACTTGGCCGTTCAACAAGAACAATAACATCCCATAACCACCAGCCCACAGAGCCACATTCCATGGCCGTCTCTGCTCATGCTATGCCGCTTGTGATGATGCTCTTTACCTGGTAGGGCAATATAAAAAAAAACCCAAAATGTCAAACAGTCACCGACAAGACCCCGCCTGTTCGGGCCCCTGGGACACATTTCAACGCCGTAGCAAACGCCAATCCGCATTCCTTGTCATACGCGCCACCTGTAGACGCCATGCCGCGCTAAATGCTTAGACCATCTTCTATGACCGTACCTGCCCAGGCGTGGTGGTCATGGGCAACAACGGCTCCGACTTCTCTCGGCCGTCGTCCTCCTTGACCGCGCCCACAAGCTTCTCCGTCACCCGCGCACACCACGCGTCCACGTACGTCGTCCACAGCCACGCCGCGCCATACACCATGAACCAGTAGATCGGCAGCACCATAAACAGCCTGCCCGCACCCGGGAACTCGAGTCTCGGCCGGTCAGGGGTCCACCACTCGCCCGTGTCCGGGTCTTGCACGTCTTCTGGCTGCTCGGGAAGAGAGAAGCCATACACCATCCAGCAAAGCACTGATCGCAGAATCTGGTTGTGCAGCAGGTACACGGCAAACGACATGCGACCCAGCCAAATAAAGGGCTTGCTGGCCAGCACGGTGCGCGCCGTGTCGGAGAAGTGCAGGCCCATGACGATCAGCATGAGACCGATGCCGGACGAGAATCGGGGGAAGTCGGGGTCGCGCGGAAGAATGGAGGCCATGAACTCGAACAGACTTTGCGACCAGGGCTGGTAATCAAAGTGGTCGTCCGGCAACGAGGCCATGAAGAAGCCAGCCACAAGGAACGTGACAGATCCAAACATGCGCAGCCACTTCATGTGCGTCTTGCTCGGCGTCAGAAACGCCACCACGGGCGCCGGCGAATCGTCCATTTTCAGGTTCTGCAGATCGGCCATGAAGGCACCAAAGAAGAACTGCATGCCAAAGAAGGGATCGTTGGCGCAGTAGCGGTACATGGTGAGGACAAGGGCGATGAGCATCCGGTATCGTTGCTGGACGTGGGCTGTGGCCAAGAGGTAGCAGTACACCCAAAATGCGCCCTTCAGAATGGGCAACATGGTCCACAGCTCAGCTCCGTACACACTGTTGCCATGTGTCCAAACACGCACTTCATCGCGAATCAGATCCCGCAAGGCCACCAGCCAGTCGGACTGGTAGGCTGGGCTGGTGACATCGAGGCCCCAGCCATCACTGTGCCGGGCGACTTCGAAAGCACCCAGCTGGGTGGCTAAGCAACTCAGGACGAGGACAATGGCGACAGGAAGCACGAGACGGGGGACACGGCGGACGGCAGACTTGCTAATGGCGGCAAAGGCTTTGTCCTGGGCGCCCGAGTGGAACAACTTGATGGGCTTGAGGCAGCACACGTAGCCGGTGACAAAGGAGAAGATGGCGACGCCGATTCGGCCCTGGAAGAAGACGCGGATGTAGGGATGCTCGAGAAGAACAGGCTCCTCCTCAGGGCTCGGTGCCGGCCACATAATGTATGGGAAGAAAGCGATGGTGACATGTTTTATCACGACCATCGACGAGGCGATGCCACGAAGGCCCTGGAGTCATTGGTCAGATCTGGTGAGGACCAACAGATGCAGCAGTAGTAAATGGGAATGTGATGAACGAAGGAGCAAGTGGAGATGGGATAGGGGGTGCTGGCTGCCATGAAGGCATGCTTTGCTTACTTACATCGACCCATTTTACGTTTCCCTCTTTTCCTATCGCCATGATGGCTTTACTTCCAACCCAGGCTGCAGAGGTTCTACGCCTCACTGCTAGCGACTCTGGTGCCGAAAACGGGGTTCCACTAAGCAAGAACCGAGGTCGTACTCATCAGGTATGGAGCACACGGGAGGATAGTGGCGAGCGAAGATGGGCGAGGTCGAATTCCGAGTGGACGACGATGTCGAGGTTGGGGTTGATGGAAGCACAAGTATCCGGAAAAGTGGTCTCGTGCTCACACCTGATCAACTGTGGAAAGGAGTGACAGTACAATACAAAGCGAGCCGAATCGCCCGTGGTGATGTGGGTGGTTGCTCGATTAGTGTAAAGATGGATTAAATGTCGTTTGTTGGTAAAGTTGTCGCGGGAAACCAAGTCAATGGCTAAATGGGCGCTGAGAACGGGACCGATGATATTCTACCGGGTCGGAAAAAAGGTGTCCAAGACCGAAGAGGACGTAGGTTGGTGTTTAGGACTTGGTCGAACCAGGCGAGGCCAAGCGAAGTGTGGCGGTGATGTTGTTGGTGGAGGGTGGTGGAGGTAAGGAACGGTATTATTAGCGCTGAGGGAGCGTCGGTAAGAAAGTGTGTGTGGTGTGATGGACCGTCACAGATCAGACTCGAAGGAGGTCGAGAGGGCAGGTGAGAATGATGGTGGATGTTGGACTGCGCGCAGGCTCAGTAGATAAGAGAAAATGCAAGCTGCTTGCTGGTGAGAGAGCAGAGAGATGTTAGAAGGCAGGGCGCGTGACAGGGGGTCCCAGTCCCACATTTGCAAATATGGGTACCCCACGGCACAGTCCCAAGGAAACAGACAAAGCCCACCGGTGTCCACTTCCAGAAGCCAGGATGGAAAGATGAGATGACGAGGGTTGCAACTTTTTGGTGGTGTGGTAGGGACCCTGACCCGTGTTTGTTCTTCTCAGTGGTCACTTGGGCCGTTTTTCCTGGGTGTGGTGTCAGGGTTCAAGTTCCCATGGCGCGGACAGTAACCGTACAGAATTCAGTCGTACTGTATACAGTCTGGATGGATACGGAGAGGTATTCTGGTACATTATGGCTCACCTGACCTACCTAGGTAACTCACACTGCACTGCCTGTCCCTCTCTTGTCAACCTGTCGGCCTGTCGGCCTGTCGGCCTGTCTATTCTGCAGCCTGCTGCCAGACTCGTGCCAGGCAAGTTGCAAATGGACGTTATTGATTTGTACAGTAACGAAAAGAAATGCTCCCAAACCCATCTTCGAGTATGGTACCGGGTTGTCAGGAGTAAAGAATGTGCACAGTACGCAAGATAAGTTTTCACTATGTACAAAGTACGTCCGCACTTAGGTACCTAGGTACCGTACCGTACCGTGCATACATCTTTGAAAAGGTAGGTGGGGCTTGGCTGTCGCGTGGGGCAGCTGGGGGCTCCTCCTTCGTCTTGCTGCTGGCTGCTTGGCTGGCATTCCAGGCGAAGAAATGAGAAAACTTCCCAAGCAGGTGCGATCTTCAGAAAATCTGCGGGGAGAGAGAGGCAGGAGGAAATCAAAGGTCATGTGAGGATAATAATTGGGCAGATTAGGAACAGTATAGGTACCTAGTAAAAAGTACTGTGGTACGCAACTGCAGCTGCCCCTTTTAGCCTGTCGCTTGCCAGGCTTCATCAGGCCTGTTGGCCGGTCAAGGGGAATGTGAAGGGCGGAGTGGGTGGTTTGTTAGTGTGCCGCACTTGGGCAGGTTGAACACGCCTAGATAATCGGACATCTGGAATTCGGCATACTTGCGACTATGTGCCCAAGCCCGTGCCGAGTATTGGCACAACAACCTTCCAATATTGAAAAGCGTGCGCGTTCGATTTGTTCTTGGACGTACTTACCGGTAATGAAAGAGTGCGTACCCCCTACACGCTAAAGCCTCCCAAATCCTAGGCCGGCCGGACCGTTGGGAGGTGGTAAGGTTGATCTTTGGGCAAAATAGAAGGACAGGCAAGCAAGCTCCAATGGAGCTTGGTTGATAATCTGATGATTCAATGCCCAGGCCCTTTCCTCTTCCCAATAAAGCTGTCAACCCGCACGCGAGGTCGGACATCCGAGGTGACGATGGCGGAGATGAAATCTGGTCCCGCTGGTCCACAATGTGTACGGGGGATGGAGATCGTGGCATCTGGAAATCTTGATCTGGAGGATGAGGATCAAGGTAAAGATGTAAAGGAAGGAGATATACTGACTAAGGGCCGACGGAATGGACTTAGCCGACATCTGTGAATTAGATGGCTAGATAGCCTCGCCCGATTGCCATGTGCCATGTGGGCAGAAGAACGCATCCGTAGTCCGTACTGTGTGCAACTACGGATTCCTGAGGTCGCCGCTCCCGGCTTTCTGGACTAAGGTATCCGTATGCGGTACAGTATTTGCAGCCGATGCAGCCTGCAGATATGACAGGCCAGGGAGACACCATCGTAAATCCTACAAATGATACCATCACGACTCCAGCTGCCATGGAATATAGTACGATGTTGGTCAATATACCTGAGGGTTGAGGCATACCCACCTGGGGCGCATTGCGAGGCAGAGCCAGAGGGGCAATGAGGCTGACTGCAGGGCACCCGGTATCTTCTCCACCCAGGAAGGCGGAAAGATACAGCCGAGTGCTGTTGGTCCACCAACCAAAGTATGGGATCGTCGCCACCGTACAGTACGGATCTGGCGGAGCACACAGTACTTGTCGTCATTGCGCCCTGGTAAACGCGACTTTGACTTTGTCGCAGACACTGTCTGACTGTGGTAGGTGCGGACTTCGGAATTTGGTGGACTGGAACACCGGCCGACCCGACCAACGACCAGTGGGCAAGCAGGCAAGGCAATCGCTGGTCCAGATAGATGTTGTCGTCGTCTAGCCACAGTGCAGGGAACCTTGGAGGCCGTAGCCGCGGTTGCGCCCTGACTCAAACGAGCAGAAGCGCCAAGACATGGGACAAACCTACGTAATTCCCTGGAAATTGGGAAATTGGGGCAGGACAAACCCGTACCTAAGAGTACTGTACGGAGCACGCTGTAAATCTTGGGGGAAAAGGCGACAAACTTGCAAACTCCTCATTCCATGCGCTGGTGATGTGATTACGGGGTTATTTACCACCTGTTCGTCCTTCTCCTTTCCTCTTCCGTCAGGAGTGCCAGCTGTACCCAGTACCGAGGGGTACGGAGTCTCGGTACTCCACAAAGGATGCCTATCCTAGCACGCGGCTCTTGGCTAAATTGATATGCGTCCAGGGGCCTCCGTAGCTGGGGGCTTCCCTGTTTTGCCTACCGCAGACCCAGGTAACATGCAACGACTCGCCAACCGGTTCGAAAACACTTGTCTCGGAGAATTATTTACCACATCTTTGTTGTTTCTGGTGGTGATCGCACATCTTGTCGCCAGGAATAGGAAGAAAGTGTGCCATGAGATCCAGGGTTGTTTGATATGTGTCTGGTCCCGAACGAAGCGAAGCTCCAGGTCATCACTTCAATGTTCACGGGCACGCCTCTCTATTGCCGCCGCTATTCCCCAGCCGCCCCCTCTAATAATGCTCAACTGCTGTCGGCAGCACACAATCCTGCCGCAAACTAGGTACTATTACAGCCAGTGGTACACACACACATTTACTATCCATCAATCAGCGAGCTTCAATGCCCTGCAAGCCAAGACCACCAACTGCTACTTACTGCAAATGCACCACCACCGCACCATCAACACCACCACCACCACTGCACCACTGCACCACCGGCCTGTCAAAGAAAAGGCCAAGAGAAATAGTAAGATCCCTGTGCCTACGGAGGACTATGCAAAGAACCCCTAGCTTAGCCATCCGGAACAGCCTGAACGACTGCCAGAATTTCGGAGGTACGGCTCCTATCCTGCCCTGGCGCACACAGATAAGACTACTGTGCTCTACAGAATACCGCCATTCATCCTGTTGACGAATGCATACATATTGTGGTGTAGCTATGAGTTGTCGTCGAGCTTGGGCGGTTGAGGGTTTGACAGCCCAGTGGCGATCACGCGCGCCAACTGATCTGATTCAACCGCCAAACCATCCCCCGGTAGTCGATCAGAGCCCAAGAATACAAAGTACACACCGTACTCCCATACATGCCAATATGTACAGTTGTACTTTACACAGTATCCAGAGCACGTACTACAAGATAATCCTGTACACAGTAGCATTTCAACCTATCTTCGCGCCTCTCTGAGACTCTTTCTCTCTCACCACGAGAAATCGCTTGCATGCGGATCCACCACCTGCACGCGCTCTCGGCCAGCTCCGGCCCTACCGCCCTCGCGGTCGCGGTTGGGCGTCCGGGGCGGCGGGGCGGTCGGCCGCTCCTCGTCGATGATGGACCACGTCTTGCACCTTCACCAGCCACCTGTCGCCGGCCCTGGAGCGCCTGGACATCGAGACATGGGAAAGAAGTCTGTGATATGATATACTTTGTAGCACAGCATGTCTGCGTCTGCAATGTGTGAGAGGACCACCATTGTCAGCGGTTCACCATCCTTCCAAACACATTCTTGTTTCATTACGAGTATGATTATCTAGCAAGCAGTCCTCGGCAAGCATTTCACAAAGGTTGGCAAGATGCAATGACCAGGCGCACAGGGGTCTTTGCTTGGTCAATTTCACTGCCCCTTCAACGGGCAGCATTGTCCCGATATGCAGCCGGACAGCAGCGCCACTGCTTCTTTTAGCGTCACACGGTATAAAGCCCCTCTAGCTACTGTGTATTTGCTGCCTACCGTCCTCCGTATATTTCCACGTTTCCACAAAACTAGATTGAGATAAATTGGGATATCCCGAGTATAAGTGGAACTTCACAGTTGCGGACCTCAGCTGCTCAGTTAGGTGGTCACAGATAGATACGATTATACCCTAACTCTAAAATGAAACCACTACCGACTGCCGGAAGAAACGGTCCCATTGCCACCTGTGGACCTCTGCCTCTGCGCCCAAGATGCTATCATCAGAATGACCCTCCAGCATACTTTCTCCCGACTCTGTATCAGTAGCCCACTGACAGTGTGCTATTCGACGCCCACAAGTCCAACCTCAGTGGCGTGGCCTGCTGACGTATACTGATACCAATACTGCTAGTCAGACAGTCAATGCACGCACTACCATCTGACAGACTTGGGGCTCGCTCGGCCGGGGCCAAGGCCGAGTCGCCGCAGCAAAAAGCAAAATGTGATGTCGGATGGCCCCCTTCAAGGCTTTCATGAACCCGGCCGAGAGCGCGGTGTTCGGTGCCCCCTGTCTGGCGCCCCTGGTCGCTCCTGAAGTCTCTCTGCCACCAAAATCTGCTACCACCACCAGCGAAATCTCGCAGCCGGGCAGCCTGGCACCAGACTCGGGCAAACTCACACACACAAATGCACATACCACAAATTCAAGAATGTATCACGCCCTGACCCTAACGTGAACCTTAATACTAGCCCTAATGCTTGGCCCTGACCAACACTCAATCGGCTCTGTTACTTTGTTCTTTTTCTTCGTCACTGCTTCGCAATTCCCAAAGAGAACCGCGGCCCACGCCTTCGCCTGGGGGTCGCTTCGCGCCCTGAGAGATACTTCAACTGGCGGCAGATTTTGGTGGCAGACAAAGTAGACAGCGACAAGGGGCGCCAAACCCGGTTCTCGTCGGCCGACACTTCCGAGATGGCTGGGCTGTTGTTACTTTTTTAGGTTTGTCCGAGCGTTTGAGACTGTCACTTGTTCGACAGCGACAAGCTCGTCAGAATAGCTTTCCAGTTCCGTAAATAGGTATGAAATCATGAAAGCATACCGAGTGGGGGCTCGCCAAAGGAAGTCAGATCGAGTTTATGCATCTTGGGTGATAATATTCCTGCCCACCGAACCTAAATCCAGAAAACTTTGACCGTAAAACTTTCGCAACACCGGTACATACAACCCCCTTATTTAAAATTTCGTCGACACCCGGTACAGACCAACCACACTGCTGATCGGATCTCCCGCGCCTATCATCCCAACCTTATTATGAGCATGCTCCCGCCATTGCATACTAGCATCAGCCCTGAAACCCTGGAGATCCCGCGGCTCCAGCCGGTATCGAGTCGATCTGGGCATCACATGTGCAAAAGTCTATCTGCTATGGCTGCAAACGTTGTCTGGCAGTGAGCGCATTTTAGCTAACATGACCTGGGTCGCCCCTCCGAACGTCAAGTACAGTAAGCGCGGCGACCATGTCTGATCGTTGCTGAGCGTGCAAATAAAAAGGGCCGGAAGAGTACTACAAAACACGCGTCGGCCGTTCCGCTACGGCGCCGGGCCCCTAGCCACGCGGCCTTGGTATGCAAAACACCCCCGGCCACCCCCCATGAAGGGGCTCTCGGCTCTATTATTTTTGGCATATTTGCTTTCCGTTTCAACTTTATTAGACACCTGCGAAACCCCTGTGATATTACATCCAAATCTGGCATGAAACCGTCCACAGCTAGTTGCGAACTCGCAGCGCGCGGTTGCTCTAATGCTCTTTGAGTCGCGTGTCCCCTCATAGACCGGGCGTTTCCCTGAAGTCCACGTTCTAAAGTTCTAACTAGGTAGCGCCTCTGTGGGACAACCTGGTTTTCGCAGCTATCATGGGTTCGGTGTACAAAAGGTGCGTCCTATTTAATTGTGCTCGGGAATTCTTCCGACTGGGCCAGGCCACTCACGAAGAGCTGTCAAAGCTCGATGTGATACTCTCGCCTGGCCTGTGAAATGCCTCTCCACCACTTGTCGCGTTACCGTGACTTGGCACACCTGATTTACCCCCCTCAGCTTCACCCAGTCGGTCACGATGTCGGTGACGAGAATAGAAGGGATAGCGAGACTCTGGTACTGCCCACCCGCAGTGGGGGTAGGTTCCCGATGTCCTGTAATAGTATATATGGAAGCCACTATAGCATGGCTTTCGGAGCTATATATGCCATGCATTCACATTCAAGTGCCGACCGGGCAATGAGAGGCCAGAGCATCCTGCCGTCGAGTCGGAGCATAGCATTCGTTGGCTGAGGTGCCACGTACCGCTGTAAGCCAAGCCGCTATCTAGTGTAGCAGCCCGGAAGCTTGATCTGATCTGTCGCGGTGCACGCAAAAGACAGGGAGAAGGTTTATTAGATGCGACGTCTGGGCAATGTGACGATGGTACGCACATACTCATCATCGGTGAGAAATTGCCTGGCGGTGACGAGCGTGCCCGGTGAGTGGTGGGACGATGTGGCCATGTGCGTTATGCTTCCACTTTACGGATACGGCATTGGGACTCCGAGAACTTCAATCAAGGCGCTGATACCATGAAGGCAGTGGCCATCCTGGCTGCTTGCCCTCTCGCCGACGACCAGTACCTACCAAGGTAACAGCTCGACCTCCAATGTCATGCATAGACCTAAGAAAAAGTCGCATGTAACCCAACGGAGCCCTACAATTTCTGGGCGATGATATGCTACCCACGGTGTAGCAATGCATACATCCTCCGCCCAGCCTGTCACTGGACCTCCACCAGCATTGGGACCTAGGTATAGAGGTGACCTGCTGCAAACAACTGCCGTGGCTTGCATGCTTGCGGACGATGGAAATCTAGAACCACTGACCGCCTCGCCATGACAATCGCTCTGTCAGTCTCAGGTCAAGAGCACGGCTGCTTCGGCGCAGTCCAACCCGATGTTTCATACATCGATGTCGAGATGGCCTTCACTTGCCTCAGGATCACGGTGCGCTGAGAGGATCGTGAACACGATAATCAAGGTCAACCGAGAATGACTAAGCTGTAGTTGGAGGACAACTGGGTGATGTTTGACGGCAGCAGGGATGGCCTAGCCTGACCTCACGCATATACCACAAATATAAGATCTTCTTACCCCCCTACTAAATATAATAGGGGTTGAGAATCAGATATCATCATCAGCATTACGAGCAGATATCGCTACTATACGCCAACGGCACTATATATTCGTTTTTTATTCTTATTAAGGCCATTACGGCTATCTTTATTACCACCGCCTTTTATATATAGCATAACCGCTATTCGCCGCTCCTTTAACCGCTTTAGCAATGCTTTTCCGCTCGCCTTTTAAAAATCTATCGTCGTTATAACTCCTATATAAACGATACCTAATAATAACATTATTCCAGATACCTAGTCTCCTAATTTCCCCCTTTAATTAGCGCCTCCGGCGCCGCCGGGGATCATAGAATCGCTAATATAAATCTAAGCCTAAATCGAATTAATCAAAGCTTAAATAAAATTAGCGCGCTTTTACCGTAACGTTTTTATATAAACCGTTAACGTTAAAAAACCGGAAATTATAAATAAATCTTACCCTTAGCGAATCCTCTAAGCCATTATGAAAACATTAGAAATCCTCGTTTCCAACGCCGACGCCATTTTTAACGGCATTTTCAAAACCCCCCGGCTTGCCTACCTACGAAGGAAGCTATATAGCCCTCAAAACAACGAAACGCCTATTATACTCGATTTTAATAAGGCTTTTATTATAAATTAGAAATAAATGTTAGCGAAATAATTCGAAAATAACCTATATATTTAGATAAAATGCTTTACGAATTATATCACCATACATAATTTCTTTTTCGCTATAGAATATATCGCAATGGTTTTCGCGATAATTTCGTTTATCAATTTCTTCTTTATCAAGGCTCGCTATTATTTAATCATTATTTATATCGATTATAAAAACGCTATCTTCGCTATTAACCTTATAGACCGCCATAATCCTACGATATAGACCGATTTTAACCAAGCCTAAGTTCGTATCTATTTCGACGATCATTTTATCAAGCGAAAATAATAAAATATCGCTCCGATCGAACGGCGCTAACGCCTTTTTCGCGATACTATATAATCTAACCCTTTTAACAAGAATAAATCTTAAAAGGAGGCTAATTAAAACCCGAAGGTTTGTTATAATTTTAACTTTAAGCCCGAGGGTTATTAATTTCAAAATTATAATTTTATATATAAATACTCCAAATATAACGCTATCTACCCTACTTAAACCTATAAATTATAGCTTTTATAAACCAATCTTTGAATTATTTATCCCTCCGCCACGCTTAGTGCGAAATACGATACCGCTCTTCCCCGTTTATAACCTTTTTAATTAACTATTAAAGCTATCTCCTTTTTTTTGAAATTATAAATATAGCGCTGAACCAGAGTATGGCCAGTAGGGCCCACGCAATGGACTCGCCAAAAGACGTTGTTGACGTCTGACTTGACGGCGCTGCTGAAGCCGGTAGGGAGAATCGGAATCGGAGTATATACGAGCTCAAAAGCATATAAAAATCGTAATTTGGAATGGTCACGTTTTGATCAGAGTTAGGGGCATCAAATCAGATTATAGAAAACGAAGAGAAGAAAAGCAAATACCAAAAACTAAAACTAGGGCCTAAGAAGAAAATCACCGTCTTGACTGCTTTATACCCGTAATCCTACCCTAATTAGGGCCCAAGATACCCTATCCTTACCCCCTAAATACTCCCTCTACACCTTGCCCTAATATATACTACCCTTCGAAATTCAAAGCCTCTACCGAAGAATCTCGAACTAAACTCATTCCCTATCCACCTATAACCTATTCCCCTTTCCGTATAGCCCTCTTAGCCGCCCTTTTAGCCCTCTCTTCTTTCTACTCTTTCTAGATAAGCTCGTATATTACGGGGATGCTTAATAACTTCTCCTAACTCTAAAAGTCAAGGGCATAATAAGGTAAAAGCGTAGTATAATCCCTTTTTACGGCAATATTGATTAGAGGCCGAATAATAGGCTTATTAGGTTTAATAATGCTAATTCGTCGTCGGAATTATATAGGCCCAAAAGGATTTGGCCGGATTGGCGAATATACCGGGGAAGATATATTTATTAGAATAATTTTATCCGAATCTTTACTTAAATTAGCATTTTTCTCTTTTCGGGGCTCTTTTTTATAGATGAATTGCCCTAGATCTATATCTTTTTTGCGAATAGGATAATAACGGCCGCCTAGCTTATAATCCTTAGGCTTAAGCTGCCTATAGGTAAGGCTCCTATCTTTAAACTCTTCTTCCCAATTTATAAAGCCTTTTTCTAAGCTTTAGAAAAAAAGTATCCGAAAAAATATATCCCGGTTGATTTAATTTTTCTAAAGCCTATAAAGAAGGGTATTAAGCTTTCCAAACTCTGATCGGATCCCCCGAAATATCCCTTCTATATTAGCTTGCTTCTTTACCTTCGTATTAAAAACTCCTAGGTATATAACGCTTTAAATCCAATCGCTATATTATACCGTATTTAGATTAGGCTCCTAGAAAAAGAACTTTAGGTTATTAACTATATAAAAACTATAGCTCGCGCTATTAATTTGCTTAATCGTCTCGACCTATTTTAGGCCACCCCTTTAATTAGATTTAAGCCCTATATAGCGGTCCAAGATATCTTTTAGAATTTTCACTTCCTCTTTTCTTTCTTTAAAAATAAAATCTATTAAATCGGCCGTCTTTATTTCCTTATTATAAATTAATACTTTGAAATATTATTGCCGGTAGATAATAAAAACGACCCAGCGAACGTTTGGATTATTATAAGCTATTTAAATCCGAGAATTCGATTTTTCTTCTTTATTTAAGTCGAAAGGGCTTTGGTATAATATTAAGACCCCGTTTTCGAGCAAGTCTATAAGCTGTTAGTTGGCCAGATTGACCATATCGAAATTAAGTATAAATTCTCCCTCGTTGATCACTACTTTAGCATTATAAAAACTATCTATATAAAAGGCAATAGATATTCCCAAGATGCAGCCTTTTCTCTAGCTTTTACGGTGGAATTAGGCGATTATCGGGAAGAGGTATAAAAAGAAAGGAATATACTTGCTCGTAACCATATCCCTAGCGAAGATTGGGCGGATATCGATGAAGTACGGAGCATTAGAGGGAGCTTAAGCGATATCTGATCCGAATATAAGCCTAGCAAAGCCTTATCCGCTCCGGTAGTATTGCGTGTGATCAGGCTTCTCGTTGAATTTAAGAGCGTTAGAAAGATTAAATTCTCGCGCGTTAAATGATTTAGGAAACATAATCCTAGTACGAATCACTATCATACCTTTTATACGGGCGGATTAAAGCTAAAAGTGATTTTTAGCCCTTTTGTTAATAAGCATTGGCCGGTTAGGTCCGGTATCGAGGCGGCGGAAAAAGTTTAAAGAATGTTTTCGAAGATAATCGGCCGGCTGGGTACGAGAATTAAAATAACCAATAAAGCTAATTTCTACCGAAAGCTTAACCTAATCGCGGAAGCTCTAATTAAAACGAAGGAATTTAATTTAAAAAAAGCTGCTAATCTAAAAGGAATTACTAATCTATCCTAAGATTTCTTTAAGAAAAGCCCTTATAGCTGCTCGTATTATAGCTTCTTTATAATTAAAATCCTTTATGTTATTTATGCTTAATATATCCTTATCGGTTATAAAAATAGCATTCCTTATCTATTCCCGGGTCGCGGAAAGATTTAAGGTACGCCGAAGAGGAGGGGTAAGGGAAGGATGGGTAGGGCTCCGAGAAATATAGCCGTGTATATGAACGTCTTCGGGAGAAGGGGTTTTCGTAGCAGGAGAGCCGTACGAAAAGGGAAAGGGAGCATTTCGAAAAGGGGTATTTATCCAGCGACCAGCTATGTTGTCTAATCGGAAGAAGGAAAGTCGGAAAGGAAAGAAAAGGGGAATATTCAAGCGTTAATAAGAAAATTAAGGTTATTATTATTATTAGTGTTATTATTATTAATAATGGTGAATATAGGTAAGGGATTGAAAATAACAAAAGAAATAAAATATAGAGGTAGGTGTATGTAAAAGAGTAAATTCAAATGCTAGCAAATAGGAAAAGAAACTTTCCTTTTAAACTAGATCTAACCCTTACACTCCTTCCGTAAAATAATAATCACAATAGCGACTGCTTTACTTATCGTAGTTATAATAGGTCTAATCAAGGGTAAACTTGCCTTAACCCAATCATAACTGCCCGTTCCCCTTTAATGGTTAATGACTCTTTACGGTTATTGACAGAAAGAAATAACAAGGCAGTAGCGTAACTGGGTATAGTCGGCAGACCTAATCAAAGCGTTAGAAAACGCTCTGCTATTAGCGGTCAAACTTATCCTTCTCTTTTCCCTTAAACAATAACCACCTCATCTTCCTTTCTTTTCCTCTTTTTCCTTAACCAATAACCAATAACCAATAACTTCTTTAGCCTTCCTTCAATTCTTTCTCTACCTTTAATCAGCCCTAATCAAAGCAACCATATCTTTTTTTACGGCTATTAATAAGGCCAAGGGTAAAGGTAAAGAAATGGCTTTTTTTCCGAAGGAGAATTTAAGCTTTTTTTCCGTATCCCTTTCCTCCTATAAACCAATACCCTTTTCCTAAAGATCATCTCTTTCCGTTATCCAAACTCTTTCCCGATATTCTTCTGCCGCTCCGCTAGCATCCCCTTTAAGAGAACCCATCTTCTTATCCGCCAAAGACGCCTTGATCCTTAATTACAATTACTATATTGTCTTTTACCGCCAACCAACTAATCCAGGCTATATTAGCTATTTTATCAAAACCCGCTTACTCCTTTTATCGATCATCTTCTCCTTCTTTCGCAGGAATGCTAATTACCGTTACTATTTATAGGTGCATATCATGAGAATGCACGATTACGTAATCATCATGATTACATAATCATATATATATATAAACTATAATAAATACTATAGTGCAAAAA